>JAGKQL010000511.1:0-24899 GCA_018398635.1 Cyprinodon brontotheroides
AAAACTGTGATTTGAGATCAACTTTTAGCCAGCAGTCCTGGTTAGTTGTGTTTTATGTTTCAAGCCTATTTAATTATGTGTTTTAGATAAAAAATAATGTTGGTTGAGCTCTGACTGTGTGCAGCAAAATGATTCAAGCAAAAATCTTACTTTAATCACCAACTTCATAGCTTTAAGCATAATTTTTTAATTTTTATTATCCTTTAGGAAAAAGCCTTTGACATAATTGGGTCCATATCACCAAAGCTTTGTGTCTGATTGCAGCTGAATGTCAACTCATGGTTGTGGAGATAATAAACAGGGTTTTCATAAACTTTTTCTGTAACCATTTGTCATTTCTTAGTTTCACAAAAAAACAGAAATTTGACTATTTCTTTACTACAACCCATATTTATCTAAATAAAAACAAACACCTTCAAATTATTCAGTGTTTTTAAATCTATGAGTTCTTTTTTCTGAATTCAACAATAGATAAATCAGCTGAGATACACCTAAATATTTCTATGTTTTCTTTGCAGCCAATAGATTCTAGCGACGCGGTTTATTAAAACGCTAGAGTTGGATGAATACCTCAGGAGAGGCGGTCCTGGGCCGCTCGTTGGCCTCGCTGTCCGTTGTGCTGCTTTCGCTCTCGCTGTCGGAGCCAGAGCTGCTCTCTGAGCCACTGTGGCTGCTGGAGTCATCCCTGGTCGGCTCCGCAGCTTCACTGTTATTGCTGTTGATGAACAGAAACAGGCAGGGGGTTAAACTCCTGGAAACAGTAGATAGTTGAAGGAATACATTTACATTGAGGTAATGAAAGAAGGGACACCTGTGTTGAGCTTTTTTAAATGTGTGTTTAAAAAAAACTTTACGCTAACAGGTAGAATATGGTTTTCCAGGAAAAACAATGATATTAGCAACATCAAGCTAACATAGCTAGACAAAAAAACATTATATACAACAAGACAAATGCAATGAAATCATAATAAACATATGACAAGGGTTTGTTTGTAATACATTTGTTTCCCTTTTTGTTCTAAAAAACAGGCGATGGTTGTTCTGATGACATGTTTTATCAAATAAGCAACCGGCTAATCCTAGAAACCACCACCTCGCACCCAAAACAGGCTATTCAGTCATTTGTGGTTTTAGAAAATACGGTGTCCCATGCTGAGAATACCACTGTAGTCATCATCTCAACGAAACCAAAGCACTAAAAAGAAAACCTGCTGGACTCAAACAACAATAATAATCGAAGCTTTGCACCACTTCACCTTGCTGATGTGTTCCCGGAGGCATTTTGGATTCTTGTTCTCCATCGCCGTCATCATTAAAATGCTCGCTACTATTAAATCTTCTTTCAGTGTGCTGAGCAAACAAAAAAGGTCAAAAGGAGTTAGTACTCGCAGTCCAGATAATGTAGTTATTTGAATCTCACTGTAAATCAATGAAGAAAAACAACAAAACACAGATTTCATTTAATCAGACTACAAATACGTAAAATCCACTCTCACCCCTTTAGGCTGGTGGCTGCTGGAGCTCTTTTGATGAACTTCCCTCATTTAAGACAAAGTTCATATTTCTACAATATGTTTACACATGATGATCTATACACTAAATTAATAAATAAACAAATCTAAAAATTGAGTCTGAACTGCAAAACCAATGTGTCCACTTGGAAAAGGGTGCGATCCTAAGGTAAATGGGAAATTTTTTGATTTTCATTTTGTCTGAACTTAATGGTTTAAAACATTCACAATAAAAATCATCTTTGTACAAACAAGGTTTTGTATTCAAATCCAGCCTGGCTGTTCCTTCTGGAACATTAAGAGAATCATTAAAATGAGTTAAAGTCTGCGTTCAGTGCTGACCTTGGTGGGGAATGGAAACTTGGAGGGCTCTGTTTTGCAGGGAGTGTGGATGGCTGTAAGTGGAGGAGGCCATGATTGAGTCATTTCCCTGAAAGGAGAAAAGAAAAAAATAAGGAAAAAACTCCACATAACTCCCCGCTAACACAAATGGGGAGAAAAGCTTCAGATTAGAGAAGGTAAAAGCTGATTTTTCCAAGTTAGTTGACTTTTTCTCTGTATCATAGAGCTGAAAGAACTATAGAAAGGAAACGTTTTAACAAAACCTTTAGGATTTCATCGACACAGTTGGCGCCATCACCGACATCCCTCGTTGAGAGAATCATCACCATCATGATTAGCTGATGTTATCATGGTCTCAGCTCAACAGGTCAGAGCTTCCATGGTAAAGCCATTAGTCATCCTAAAGGCATTTTGTTAAATCTAATAATTCATGCAGACATGGTGTACAAAACTGTATTTTATTTCTTATAAATGACATCACAAAGAATAATATGGATGTTTTAACCACTGCTGATTTGATGACCCTAAGATAAGGGATTCTTTTTATGAAGGTCTTGTTATCAAAGGAAACATATGAACATTGATAAAGAATTCTAATAAAACCACAGGAGTGGGACTTTTGGGTTGAAGATGATGTCTTACCCACAGGCTGTGAAGGGATCTTAAGTTTTGTAAGTGAAGCTTTGCCGAGGGACTTCACCTCTCCCATAGTGCTGCTGTGCGACTGCCCGCCGTAGCTTTCAGCTTGTGAGCTCTTGGGTTCTGCCGTTTCCTGGCCATCCATGGGCCGCACGTAAGCTGTGGGCTTTTGCTGCATTGAGCTGGGCTTGGAGACCAGAGATGGAGGGAAGGCTTGGTTCGAGTGCTGTCCACTGGGGAAGGAGGAGTGAACCCGGGAGGGGGAGTCCCAGCTGGCCTCCCTGTCTCTGGGCGACTTGTTGCGGTACTTGGGGTGATGCTGATCAGCAGTCAATGAGTTCCGCGAGTGGCTGCTGGAGGAGGTCAACGAGCCCTTTGCTGGACTAGAAGTGTGGGACTTTGAGTGTTCTGAGCCTCCGCTGTGCTTACTGGATTTCTTCTCCCCTCTTTGGCTACTGCTGCTGCCGCTACTGCTGCCGCTGTTCCTCTGTCTACTGTGTTCCCCTGAGAGTCCAGAGCGTTTCTGTGACTGAGATGAAGATCCGCCCCCCGCTGGGCCCACAGGAGTCCACTTACTGCTCTGGCTACCACCTCCACTACCAACACCTCGCTGGTCCCCGCCAAATAAAGGCGGGCCGGACTTCTCCTCTGAGGAAGACGAGCTGTTTGAGGCTTTTCCTGGAAGTTTTGGAAGAGTATCGCCAATCGATTCTTTCATCTCGTCGTAATTGCCCAACATGCTCTGAATACGGTTGGACAGTAGATCTGCTTTGCTGACCTGAATAAAGAAAAGCAGACAATGGAGCAACGGTGAAGAGCAAGCAAAGAGTTTGCGTGAAAATTCAAATATTTATATTTTCTGATGATATGGATGCTTATCGCCTATAAACATCTGACAACCTCTGCAATTCGTTCTTAAATCTGCTCTGAAAACTCTTTTTTAGCCTCTGAACCAGCATAAGAGAGCTCTAATTATTTTTTTGGCGTCTTCCTGTATTTTTGTTTCAACCTTTACATATACCTGTACAGCACTTTTTGGTTTCACTTCTGTTCCCCTAACAGCAAACATGCTAGAAAAAAATTATCTTATATTATATTCTTAAAGCAAAAAGGAAAATGTGGTAAAAACTAACTTCAAAATTGCAGAATTTCAAGTCTCTCCAACAAAAAGAATCAGTTAGAACACTACATTTAAGAGCAATTTTCCACCCAGAAATGATCGAAAGGGCTAATCAGGCACAGTTTGTTTATACTGAGCTCTGAACAGCCCGTCTGAACCGAGATAAGGGTCAGACCACAGCCTCAGCACAGAGGTTAATCAATCACTCTGAGGGCCGCAGGTTCCAGTTGATTTGTTTGCAGCCTGTGCAAAGTCTCCAGTTTCCCATGCAGTCTCACACCTCTGTCTTGTTTGACAGATTCACACTGAGGGTGAGGAAACACAAGCCGTTATCTGCAGCAGGAAATGTTACTGGCTTGGTCATAACGTGCACTCCACCACCTTGTGCTTGCAGGAGGCCTGGCTCTCATTAGAGCAGCAGGGGGAAGAACAGTAGCACCTATTTTTCTTCTAATTTCTACGTTTCCGTTAGTAGTCTGACAAAAGTCAAAGCCGTAAAGAAAAAGTAAAATGTAGACAAATTGTAATTAGCTGCAACAACTGGAAAGATTTTCATCTTGTAGATATTAATAATTGCAAAATTTCTCATTGTTTGTACAGTACATGAGTTGTGCAGCAATATAAATATTAGGTGAAGATATACAATGAGTCCATTGTGTAAAACTGATTGTGTTGCTCTTTTGTAATGAACCGTAACTGTTCAGAGGTCAGAGCAGAGTCAAAACCTTCCAACACAAAGAGGGTTGTTTAAATCAACTGCAAACTAATTCATACAAAGCTTCTTTAACGCCTAAAAATGAAATTAACTTTTTGTTTTTATTGGCCCCACAAAATCCCTTGTTATGTTTTATCCAATAATCCAGAACAGGATATCACAAGAGACAAAACTCACTAGTTTCCAGACTTTCTTTAACCTTGTGTCTGCTTATATTTATCTATGTGCATTTTTGTTTTAATACTTTTTAAAATGAAAAAAAAAGAAGAACTCAACATAATTTTTTTCTTCTTTAAGTCTTGTTAGACTGAAAAACAATCAGCCTAAAAGTGTGTAGTTGAAGTGAGTTTTGGTCAAACGTCTGTTTTTAATCAGAATGATATCCATTACATGCAACAGCTTCTATAGAAAGTTAAATGCTCCTCACTCTGCACCAATGAGTGAGCATATAAACTCTGCACCATAAAAACGTTCCTGCTGCACTGGTCTAGATCCGGGAGGCCACAGCTGCAGCTGTGTGTGCACATGGGCTTTAAAGCAGAACGCTGTAAACTTCCACTTAGTGAAGCATGACAGTCAGAAAGTCAAACTACAGCTTACATAAAGGCCCATGCAGCCCGTTGGCAAAATGTAGAAAGTAGAGAAATTTGGCGACTTTAAAGGCTAATTTATTCCCCACATCTCTGATCTGCTTAAATGTGTTATTTTTAAATTTCCCTTACATTTAAAAGCAACTCTCTAGGAAACCTTGGGAAAATCTGCAGAGTTAAACTGCATTTCCTCATTGGTAAAGGTCAAGGTGCTTTCAGTCTCTAATGTCGCTTTCTCATCCTTCCCTTTGTTGTGGTCCAAAAACAAACACACATTGCTGCCCATCGACACCTCACCTCTGGCAGGCTTTTCTATTCCCAACCTGTCAGAACACATTCCTTACTGCCTTCTGATGGCTATCCTTAGCTATGTGGGAGGGGCCACTTACATCTGCTCAAATCTGGTTAGTGGGAAAGATTTGAACCGGTTCAGAGATCTTAAATCCTCTTTACAATTATAGTGGCTGACAGGAGCTGGCTGCCCTACATATTCTCAAGCAGGTATAAGCGGAAGACATGGGAGGAAGTCTGACAGAGGCGTAGCGTGCCGTTTTGTTTACTTGTAACAGCTGATCGAGGTGAGCCGTCTCCAGACAGAAAAATCTTCTTAGCAGTTGTTCAAATCACCAAAGTTAACTTTTAACAAACATTATTTGAGATTATGTGGGTTATAAAACAAGATGAAGACCTCTCAGACATGTTGGAACACAACAACAAATCTTGCGTTCAGGAAGACTATAAAACAGATGACGCAAGATCTGAAAGTGGCAGCAAGAAACTGTGACAGCTTTTGATAATGCAATTTTCACTTCCTGTCTATGTTGAAAAGTCATCTGAACTCATCAATACCAGAAAAAAAACAACACTTACCACTTTGTAGGGTTCAGGGAAGAGGGGGGAATTTGCTGGAAAGGCCTCTCCTCCCTGTTGGATTTCTTGATTTCTCCTTTCTCTTTCTTTCATTCGTAGCACATTCCGGTCCTCACGGTTCATGTTGCTGTCGACACACAACAGAGCATGGAGTCAACATAATATGTTATTGCAGAGATAACATATTCTTAGATCAACAAAGATAGGTGGCAAAGGAAGTAGCAATATGCAACCCTCTGATTGTTTCCCTATAAAATTATTTCATTACAAGCAGATTATTTATTAAGACAAACAACATCCAGACTCACATAAATACACACACACACAGTGATCTGATTGCAGGAAGTGATCTTTTACATATTTTAAAATGCTAAGGAGAAGTTGCTCGAATAAAATGAGACTTTAACGCTGATGGCCAGTGGAGAAAGTAGCTTTTAATAAGCTTAGTGTCGTCAACACACAATTAAGTTTCCGTGTTCTTCTACAAATAATCTTGTACTGATGCTCAATGTCACTTTATATACCACAAGCAAAGTACTGGAGAAAGTGCTTCATCTTCTGAAAAATACACACTTATCACAATTATTCTCACAATATTGAACTTTTGTTCTCCTTCTTGTATAAAACATTTAACTGTTGAGGTGCTACATAAAAGGAGGAAAAGTTAAGTTATGATCTGAAACTGGAAGGTTCTCTTTAAAAAATTATATAACCTGAACCTTAGTTTGTTTGTTTTTTCCCCACATAACCAAAAAAAGGAAACACTTTCATAAGGTGTGGTACAAATACCAAATGAAACACTATGGTTGCCTTTATGTTGCTCGTGAGGGAATCCTTTTGAACAAAAGCTATCTGCAGTAAAAGTAACAAAAAAAACGTAAAACTATGTAGGATGTAATAAGAGCCAAAAAGGTGTGTTATTTAAAATGCAATGACCTTTGCCTGAGTGGAGACATTTTAAAAAAGACCTGGTGGAAAACATTAAAACTCCCAGCAACAACGAAACTGTGAACCAGGCCATGTGCTGGGGACGACTTGCACACTTACTAACCTCGGAGAATGACAATAAATCCAATTGAAGTGTTTTCTAATTCTACACTGAAAAGGAAAATCTGATGGATATTCTGACATTTATTCTCAGGACCTTCTCTTCATTGTTTTTCTATTTATTTTCAAACACTGTAGCAACATTAAAGGCATCCTTAGATAAAAACCATTCAACAAGTTCTCTTTTACTGAGGTCTTTATGTAAATGGCAGCCATATTGGATTTCTGTGAAATAAAAAATCTTCAGCATTTGTTTAAAAATGCGACGCAAAATTAAACTATAAGGTAAGAATGTGTTTTATTTTTGTCATTATTTCTGTCATGTCAGTGTGAACATTGGGGCTGTGAGGTGGTGCAGTTTGTAGCCATATTGCCTTGCATTAAAGCTGGGCTTACACTCTGCCATTATTTTAATTTTTTTTTTGAGTTTTTTTGGCACTAGTGGCTCGTTTTTTTTTTTCGACAGTAGGCTGACAGGAAAAAGGGTATGAGAAAGAGGGAGAGACATGCGGGAAAGGACCACAAGCCGGATTCGAATCCTGGTTGCCCGTGTCGAGGTCTAAGGCCTCCGTACATGGGTCATGCGTGCTAACCACTGCGCCACCTGCACGCACACACTGTGCGATCTTTTGCCCTTTTCGCGGGCGGGTCTTTCCAGTCGTGCGAGAATATTATTATTCTCGCACTATTATTCCGATCGGGCCAACTTTCAGCCTGATCGTGCATCCATCAGGCTGAAACGACCACCTCGATCAGGAATCGTGAGGTCAGGAGAAAATCAAACATGTTTTATTTTCTCCCAGCTATTGTGGGCTAATCGCTCTATGCGCAAACAAGGATTCTTCTTTTTCTTCTTCCTCTCAGATGTAAACACAGAAGCATGGCGTGGGTGCGAGTTAAATTGAGTTCTTTCTGTAAAATTGACAGATCGTAGTAGCCACGTTTGCTCAGCCATGTCTTTGTCCAAATACGTTGTCGCCTTTTCAGCACAAAATTGCTTAAAAAACATGAATTTTAGGTTGAAAGGCTTCTCTAAATTGTCCTTAGGTGTGTGTGTGTAAATGCTGGTGAAGATTCTCAGTCATCCAGGTCATTGGTTTTCCAAAAAAAAAAGGAAATTAAACCTCAAACTCAAAGCTACACCTGAAAAACCCTTTTATTTTTGTTAGCATGTTTGGTGATAACTTGTTTAAGAATCAATACTTTAAGTGAATAGATCTATAAAAGCAGTTGAGCCAGTTTTACATGATGACTGTGACAGCTGTTTATATTTAGAGACAAACAAACCTTTAAATTGATTTGATTAAAACATGTGTTTAGATGGAACATTAGTAATAGCATGCAAAAAGCCAATCTGACCAAGGCCCATTGAGTCTTCTCATCTCCTGTGCTCCATATTGTCAGAAAGTAGCTAGAGTTTTCAAAATGGGAACAAGCTAATTTCAGTTTGGCTTCATTCCTACCAGCCTAAACTGACAGCTTTTTGATCGTCAGTGAAAACAATACGTTTGAGGCTGTTGACGAAGGGCAACCGTACAGAGAACACCCAGCCTTCTCCTAGACAAACAACTAGAGAGGCAAAGGGATTCACAAGGATGATTACATCTAATATTAAGAATTTTATTTTTAGAAACAAAGTTTACATCAAATCGATCATCATTGATGTCAATTTAAACAGTGTTAAGAAGGTTCTGATGGAGAGACTGTAAAATGTTTAAAGATTAAACCTTACTTTCCCTTTTAAAGGACATCTTTACTTCACCATGACAAAGATGTGGAGAGTTAGATTCAAAGAAAGTAAAGTGACCAAAGTGTTCAGGATTCAAAATGTGTTTCTGATTTACAGCACAGCTATAAATTAGGACAACATAAAACAGTAACCAAACAGTTTTTTTGATGACCACCTAACCACAACTGACCCGACCGCTGATTACCACCTTTAGACATCGAGTGTCTACAACAGCTAACTGTCCGGATGATTTACCAACGCAACGTTCCAGTAAACTCTGCTTAATGATAGTTATTTGGTATCCTTTACCTCACAGCTGACAAGAAAAAGCGTTCATTTGGCAGTCTTTCAAGCTATAAATGTTCCATGTGGGTTTAAGAAAACGCACTGGAGCAATAAAGCTCCATACGTTTTGACCTGCTAGACAGAAACCAATACTAAACTATGGTGTCTTTCGGGTCCCAGAGTGGTATAGGGGAGGAAAATGTAAACGAGCTTGTTGATGTCAAGTGGGAGTGGGACTGCTATGAATGCTCCACAATGTTAATCAGAGGCCCCCAGCAACAGGATCTTTAGTAAACACGTCTCAACGTCCATTCAGACCCTGAGTTGATCTGATCTGTCTATGTTTATGAGCTGAGGGGAGACTCTGCGGTACACCTCTAGAGGAAATCATGACACACAAGGCTCAACTGACTGTTGCCGGTTTCAACAAGCTAAAGCAGAAACGTGGATAAACGCATGAAGCAGCAGTTGGTCTTAGCTTTGAACTGTTTTGTTTTTTTTTCCCAAAAACAGCAAAACAAAATCAAAAGGTGAAAATAGAAGACAGCAGTGGAGATAAACAAGATCTCATGCCACTTGGACTGGACATATTAAGTAAATTGATTTGTTTAAGAAAGTTTTGTCGATCATGCAAAGCAAGTAGAACAAGCTAAGCATTTCACCGCCTTTCTAATTTTGACCATTTATTCTTAAACATTTTGGGGTTAAAGCGAAGTCATCTGCCTCAGGACATTTTGTGCAGACTATGCTTTAAGTGGTGTAAACCGAAAGATCATACCCTCTTTGACAGATTCTACAGACTTAGAAAAAAAAAAAAAAAAGTCATTTTCAGTCCGATGGGGTTTTATGACTCCAATGAACATAATCCAGCAGCTGTAGGTGCTAAGACTTATTTTGGTTTGCTCCGAGGTCAGTGCCTTTCAAATTATTAGAAGTCCATTGGACCAAACGGGAATCTGAACCAAAATAACTGGATAAAAGGTTTAATTCTACGTTTTTAGACAATATCCAATTAAGACAAGTAGTATTTGAGATTGAAAACCCATTTTGGTTATTAAACATAGCCATTAAGAGACGAAAACTTACCTACAGATGGGAATAAAATGATACCCTAAGGTCAGCGCATGAGAAGAAAGCAGTTTAATGCAACAAAAAGGCAAAGACTTGATTCATTTTCGACCTGTTGCCAATATAGACTTTTACACAGATTGTATTTGTCATTTTGTTTACACAAGTGTAAAACAAAAATAAATTTTGTTTGGAAACAGCTCACTGGACAATTTCATCTTTTTAAAAGTGCAGCCTTGAAAAATATACTAAACCAAGGTGCCAAAAGCACAGCTTATCAGCTCATTTATACTTACTTAAAAATATGCCTAATTCTTTTTAAATAGAAAATTATCTGCAAACTTTTATTGTTGTTTTGATCTGAATTGATATTTGACTCCAAGAAAATTTGCAAGACCACACTAAATTGATATCTGTTGGTACATATCATTTACAGAGGTTGTGTTTTAAAGTAGAAAATATAATTCTAAACACCTCATTGCTTTGTAGGCTTCTCATGATCTGATGCGATTATATAAACAACTTTCACCCTACTAAACTTAAAATGACGTTCCTAAAATGGCCACCATGAAATAAAGCTGCAATGTGTGAGAAATACCTGGCAGAAAAAAAAGGCAGTAAGTCAACAACTCCAGCAACTACACAGAAAATAAGCTCAGATTTAAAAAAAAAAAAACACGTCTTTCTAATGCACTACAAGAAAGTAGTTTTTACTGTCTTACTGATTATTCTTGAGAAGGAGCAA
The DNA here is from genome assembly GCA_018398635.1 of Cyprinodon brontotheroides. NCBI lineage: Eukaryota > Metazoa > Chordata > Actinopteri > Cyprinodontiformes > Cyprinodontidae > Cyprinodon > Cyprinodon brontotheroides. The sequence goes on from JAGKQL010000511.1 coordinate 10,662, forward strand.
TAATATTTCTAATCACTTGCAGGGAACCATTTGCTCTTTCACTTCGATACAATTGTTCCTGTAAGGTTCAATGTTTCAAAAGTACAAATTCTGACTTGAATATTCTAGTAACATGTATCTCTTTTTTATATGCAACCTCGACAAACATGTCTATCATGTCAGGTTTGTTTTGTAAACATCAATATCAAGTAGAAGCCAAGTTGGATGCAACATTGTTGTTTAAATTATGGCCAGGTAAAGCTTTGACTTGCAGATTTGACCAAGCCTTCATCTGACATCCTGCACTGATCTAAAGACTAAATGGCAAGTTAGACTTTTTAGACTGTTACAAAGTTAAGGGAAGTATTTACTGTGCTTTGCAAGTCGCAGCTAAGTTTAAAGACTAATACGAAGAGTGTGTAACTGTTGGTAAATCAAATGCGCCAAACTTTAAAGGTCAAAGTTGTTGCAGTTGAAAACTCTGCAGCTAAACTGATCAGCTAACAACATAACAACCAGGCCTCATCTTAAATTCAAGAAAAAGAGAGAGCTGATGGTTATCAGACCACCATTAATTTAGGACAGGGCCCATGTCACACAGCTATTATGAAAGCTCATGCAAAGACAGAAGAAAATCAAACTTAGGGAGAAAACATTGGAGTGTTTTATTCTAAACAGACACAGAGGTAAGAAAAAAACAAATAAAAGTAGCTGCCAAGTCAAGTAGTTATGCATTTCTTACCCTGACTGAGAGGCCATGGCCTCAACCACTGAAACATTGGAAGAAGAAGAGTTCAAAGGATCTCCTAGGGATTCAGAAGTACTCTCCTCAAAACTTAATAAGCTAGACTTCAGTGCCCAACTCCTCCTGTGGAGTCCCTTTTACAGTAAATCTTATCTTTTAGCGTCCAGCTGTAGACTGCAACTCCATTTCTTTTTTTTTTTTACTCGACTCGAAGGTACAGTGCATTTCCTTGGAGTGGAGACAAATCTGACTCAGGGAGGGGAGGGGACTGCTTGTTCTCGGTAGATACCAAGTCACCAAACAGCGGGGGAGCTCACATGCAAGGTAAAGTCTAGAGGCCGGGGGAGCTTTTGTTTCTGTTTTGTTGTTCTGCGGTTAAAGCATGAATGGAGACCTGAATAGAGCCTCTCTCTGTGTGTGTGTGTGTTTGGGTGTAAATATAAAGGGGTGTAAATGTATGGGGAATGTTGTATGGATTAATCAGAATCAGCTCTATTGGCTGAATTTGATCACAGGAACAAGGAAATGGACTTCCATTTGACTTTCAAAATATACACAATTAATATGTATACATACATCTGGTTGAGAATAAAATTACCTTTTCTAGTGAGTAAATATAGAGAAAATAATATGACAAAATATGTAAGAAACACATTTTAATAAGTCATGTTATGCAATATCAGGAATTCTAGATACACTTTTACAAAATGATTATTATCAAGATCTGTAGCAATTTGTTTTTACTGATATAGATTAATACTACAAATGTATATAGTGAGCAACTATGTTGGAGTCAAGTACATATTCCATGTATTATAAAGATGGGAGATTAAATTTCAATATGACAAAATATAACAATAAGCACATTACAGTAAGTTTATGTTGTTAAAACAACAACAAAACAAAAGGGGAATCTATAAGAGAAACAAATCTCACCTCTCTCAAAGAGTGGCACTGTCCACCTCCTCCCATAAAAGGACATGTTATTTTACACCACAGGGACTCTGCCTGCATGATGTCACTGCCTTCAGCCAATCAGGACCCATTTTTCAGTCAAGGGTCCCTCCCTCCTTCCCACTATGCCCCAAGCACAAGGCAGTGCACTCATGGAGATCATTAAAGACACAGAGCACCGGTTCCTACCCTGCTGCTGCTCCCTAACAAACATGACATATTTTCATCAGCTACTCCTGTTGATGAAACAAGGTGGCAAATGTGGCATCACCACATGTCGCAAGACTTTCTATCCAGTACAAATTGTGAAAAAACAAACCTACTTGATCTCTATGTGAGCTAATTTTAAGGGGAAGAAATAATTTAAAGAAATCAGGTATGGAGGAAAATATAAGTACTTATTGTTGACATATTACTGGTGTAATTTAGATCCACTGATCAGACTTTTCCAAGCTTTTTAACGAGGATTTCTTTTTTGTCAACATGATTATTCTAATGTTAGGTTATAAATCATAGCTCAAAAAATTAACCTCTATGAAAGCTTTAGAATCTGCAATTTTTTATTTTCCTATCCAAACGTCAACAACAGGGATTTTCCTTTACCTGATACAGACATTTAAAAATTTTGAGCCACAAAAAAGAGAATACTTCAGGTTGATCATTTTACTATATTTAAAGTTCAAGTAAAAAACACACACTTATAGTTTGTTATTTCATAGTATGTACAAAATTAAAATCATCCTTTCTGCTGTCCAGGTGGGAAACATTGCCTTCAGATGTGGTTTTTACCTGGTTCGGCTCATGGCTGTGGGCCGGTGTGAAATCTGGTGAAGAGGAAATCTGTCTAGAGCTGCGGCGATACTAAACTGTGGAACTAGCTAGGGTTTGTCGTTTTATGAAATAAAATATTTAATACAAAAAATAGACGATGCTTTGAATCAGTTTTGTTGCCATCAGGCACTTCATTAAAGCTATACAACAGAGAAAACAAGCCGTGGCAACTTTGGTATATCGAATCCGACTGATGCTGTGAGAGCAGGATTGATTATAAAACAATCTGATGTAATGTGATCCGAACATAGTTTGCTGTATAGGCTTGGACGCCACAGATTGTCTGGTTGATTTTTTTCTAACCTGTTTGCTTTCCGGATCGAAATTTGAAGCAAAACCTGGTCTTTCGGATAATTAAAAAGTATTTTTCCCGATCCAAAGCCATTCCTACAATTGGCAGCAGTACAAAAGACATTGTAATGTCAATCACTCCTTTCTATAAATGTGCTGTCACAGCTAGCAATATTTCTAATTCTTTGCCTGCTTTAATAATTTTCTTTTACAGATCTTCTTTGCTCCAAAATGGAGAGAAATCTCAAAATGCATTGCAGCCACAAACCTTTAGACCTTCAGCTGGTTAGAACCCAATGTTCACCGAACTAAAGCTGAAGGAAAGGTTCCTAAAATTCCTGACTTCCTAATCATCTTTAGTTTGGTAAGGTATCCACTGATACGTTTAAAACCGTGGCCTATGGCTGAGATATTTTCAATGGAAAATATGAATCCAATTTAACAACCAGCTGATATACTGGCTTAAGTCAGAAGTGAGGTAGTTCTGCTGAAACTTCAGTAAGGATGGGGCCTTGAAAGAAACAAGAAATCCTAGAGTTTGAGCCAATAAATAAGACGACAAGTTCTGATGAAACCGTTTAGCCCTAAGGCTTTCCTTTCAGGTAATAACTGAATGTCATCATTTCTGCAAACACACTGGTACGTCCCACCACTTATTAGTGTGGCCTACTTAGACCTGAAGAGAAACAGCTGAGTCACAAAAGGTTAAGATTTCATCTGAAAGACACCAAGTCTTCTTAAAAACACATTAATCCCCTCAAGTAGAAGACATGTAAATTAAGGTTTGGCTGTTTTAAATCATCGTTCCGAACACATCCCTAGAAATGCAAATCACTTAAGGCTATAGAAACCGGACTAAGAAGACAGTAAAGCCACATGACGAGTGATCTTTGTTCAGGTCCCAATTAAGCATATCATTGTAGAAAAGGTGTTACTTTCAGCAGATTCACAATACTGCAGATTTTTTGTGAAACCGCTTTAAAAACAATACCTTGCTAATCCAAAGAAAACTTTAGTGTTCCATTTCAAATGATGAATTAGTGAAATAGTAACTTCATCCAAGAAATAATACATGTTTACAAGGTGGATAGGGCTGAAACAGTTGATCGAATAAATTAGCTGACGGAGCAACCTACTTAGAGATGTAATTATATAAAAATTGTAAAAACATATATATAAACATTTTGCATTTAAGATAAAAATAAAGTTTAAGTCTGTCAATGTGCTCTATCCAGAACTTCTCATGAGGAAAAAGTTTTTGTTTCAATTGGTTTAATTTCGTAAAAAATCTTTAAGGAACCTTTGGCTATCTGATTATTAATCGATTCATCTGAAAATTAATCGACAGATTAATTGATGTGCTAAATTATCATTAGTAGCAGCCCTAAAGGTGGAGCCTTTTTTCCACAAAAAGGGTTATAAAAGCGAGTTTTCTGTTTTTGTGTTTTACAGGTGGTTAATAAATAGGGATAATTAATCGCTATTACCAATTATCTAACCCAGTACAGTGAATGCTCCCGATACAAGTAGAGCTTTAAAAGCAGCAGGTATTAGGTACAGATGGGGAGTGGGTGCCAGAACTCCAGTGGCTTTGGAGGTGAACCTGCTGACAGCAGGGATTCCAGAGGGAGCCTCCATTCAGCAGAACCTCCCTCCTCTGTTAGCAGCTGTTTGGGGGTGCTGCTATAATCAAAAACAATGCACTAAAAAAAAGTAGCATTTTAAAAATTGTTGTGAAATAATAGCTTTTTCAATGTGAGATATTCCAATCAAAAACAAAAAAAAAATTATTTTTCTTTGGAAAACTCTTCATCTACAAAACAAAAACACTTGCTGTAATCGGATTTGACAGCATGGTTTGTTTTGTCCTATAAATGTTACATTCCACAGTCAGTAGGTCAGTTTAAATATTTATCAAAAGAACTGGCTGTAAGATTTTTGTTTTAAAATACAAAAACAAGAAAATAACCATTTTTCTTTTTATAAATCAGAATGGAATGATTAAAATTTTAAACGTAATTCAAGTTTCATTTTCTATTTGAGGAAAATGGACAAAAATGAAATACTGTAAAACAGAAATGGATAAAGGTCAGTTTGGTCCAATTCAGAGGCCGGATTTGGTCACTAACATGACAAGCAGATGTGTGTATTAAATAAAATGTCTTTAGAACGTCATTAAGTGGGATTTTTTAGGCATGCTAAAACAAAACCTAGCAAATTTTACAAGTAAGATGGGAAGCAAATATGTCTTAGTAATGAGTCAAAATTACTGTCATAACCTCTCTGTTATTAAAGCATTGCCAGTATAAAACACGTCATGACTACTTTGTAACAAGTCCTACTTGTTTAACATCATTTGAGGTGAGAGGAAATATTAAAGACACAATAAAGATGGTTTCATGCCAGCCTAAGTAAAGACTAATTGAATATAACACATACATCCTAAATAACATTTATAGGTTTATAATTACACCTGATATGACATATTTATAATGGGTGATCAAACAAAGACATTTTAAAATATGCCCACTTTCAAATAAAAATGTCACAAGTTAATGATAATAATCGTATGCATTCATAACAAACATCACAGCAGTTGTTATGTCATGTTTATGACAATGTGATAGACAACTTTTCAAAATAAGGTGCTAACATAAAAATTATAGTTTTAGTTTTCAGCAATGCAATATTCCTGGATTAGATAGTGTAAGAATATTAAATGGAAATTCAAACTTATTATAGTCAGAATATTAGAGACTGGATAGTGATTATAAACCGTTTCTACTGTGTCTATCCGCTTCATCATTCTTAAGCATACAGCCATCCATAATTGCCATTTGGTGACTTCAGACCTTATGTAGTTTGATGAACTAAGAGCAATTGCCCAAAAAGTAATAGGGTAAAATGACCAGAGACAAAAAAAGATTGCCCAAGAATGGCCAGTCTTAAATTCAAACATTCAATCTTCTCCGAGTCAATCAATCAAAGCGTCGAGTCCTGCTGAGCTCCACACGTTTCCATGAAGACACGGTAACTGATAGAGAAGTCTTTTAGAAACTTTCAGAAACTATGAGACACTATAACATTAAGTCAGAAAAGATCTGAGCTTCTCTTTAAAACATTTGCATTTTTTAGATGTTGTGGCATATATGCACTTTATTCATACTGGAAGAGAGAGAAACAGCAAATAAAAGGAAGGTTGGACTGGGAACAGAAAAGGCGCTAGTTTATCCACTGAAGCTTTCAACCGGCCTGAGACTGGAAATCCTAAGGGTTCAGGTGAGAGGCTTTCTGTGTTAACACCCCGTTAATTTGACAGCTGTCAAAATGATGCTAAATTAGGCCGAGGAAACTGTCTTTCTGAACACATTTACTTCCATATTTACATAAACATTTGAGAAACCTGCCTGTTGGAAGATTTTGCGTCTGTTAAAATTTGTTATTTTGACAGCTACAGGCATGTGCTCTTGTTCATGGGTGCTTATCTGGGTTCAGGGCTTCCCCTTCCTTTATCTAAGGAAGAGCCCCTCCTACCAGCCAGTGAGACCCCCACCCCACGGGCTTCATCCGCTGCCACTCACAGGTGAAGCCAATTGCTCCTACTAGCAGACAGAGAGTGTGGGGGGTTGAGTGGCCATTGGGGGTTGTAGGTAATGGTACAAGCACCCCCCAGCTTCAGGTGGCTAACCACGTCTATTTAGCAACATCCTGCCTTGCCTCTTGCTTCGCGCCTGTTCTAGGTTAGGAAATATTAGCAAACCATCAGTTTGACAAACTATCTCAATGGAGTACAGAGAAACAGGTTTTTACAGTTAGTGATGCTAACTGGACTATTCACTCATATGACACTAAGAACTGTTCTGTTTTACAGCTACAAACACTCTTAAACACATAGTGTGACGTTGTCTCTGCCCTTATCAGACATGTAGACACTAGGGCTGAAAAATCTAATCTCTGATGTTTTTCTACTTAAGTTTCATAATAAAGAATACAAATGATAAACTGCTTTCAAAAACTAGCTTTTATCTTAAACATCCCCTCTGGAAGGTGACTATTTAAAGGGCAAAAAAATTTAAGCTCTGAAAAATGTTTTTAAACAATCATGTTTCCCAACAATCATTGAAAATTTACACACTAAATGTTTGCATCTAGTGTTTATCACAGTTAGATATCTCCTCATATCCTATAAGCTTGCTAAGAACAAAAAGTGATGAGCTGATGTCAGTGAGTGTTGGAAGCTAAAGAAGGGGATTGGTGGAAACTTTTTTCCCCAAAGATCAAACTTCAGAAACAATTGATTAATCAATAAAATCTGTTAGTCGATAAAATCCATTCATCTTCTAGCTAAGTTAGCATTCAACTTCCCTAGTATACAGTAACCCATTCCTCCTTCATCCCAGAAAGCTTAATCTATTCCTAAGATGTGAATCAGCAGGTTAAAGCTTTGGAAATTCTACGCCTAATTTCCATAAGGTTTGATCAAAGTTGATCATTTCCTGTGTAGCTTCCTGTTATATGGAACCTTCATAAATGATAAAAGTTTACACAACCGACGCTAAATGATGTACCAATGTCAATTAAACAGAGATATATTTGGTTTAACTCCTCCAGAAAACAATCATCCTGCCTCTGGACATGCAACAGACTTAAAACCTCTGATCACAATATTTCATAGTTTTAACTTAAAAGTCAAAACTCATAGTTTTCATGACTGGAAATCCATAAGAGCATAGGTTATATTAGACTTTTAAAGGAATAGTACACCCAAAACATGATTAGCCTTCCTTTTCTACTCACCCCCATGCTGAACAACACCCTGGAGTACTTTTTTTGATATATCTCAAATGCATCTGGAGGTCTGGGAGGCTTTCTTGCTGTCTGCTGACATTCAAATAATGGAGGTCTATGGTGCCCGAGACAGAAAGCGTCCATAAAAGTCCACAAAACGCGTGTCAATATTCTCTCATACTGCTCGGTCAATGTATTCTAAGTGTCCTGAGGTGGGTAGAGATCCAGAATTTACTGGAAACGAAGTCATTTAGAATGTTTTTAGCATAAACAGTAGTGTATAGGATTTCCTGAAAGCCGCCAGGCCAAGGCGCGCGCTCACGACGCTACGGAAGCCGTGGCAGACCAAAACCAGATGAAAGTGCGATTCAGCGCCTGCTCTGCCAATAATGCAAGCGGGTAGAAGAAGAAATGTGCCGCTTACCTGTGCAAAGAAAGAAACAACGAAAAGAAAAATGTCTGAGGACTTCAGTGTTGAGGAAGAGCATGAGTTCTTTGCCTGAGCTGAATGCGACTTTCATCTGGTTTGGTATGTGCCGCTGCTTCGAAGGCGTGGTGATGCGCGCATGCGCGCGCTTTCAGGAAATCCTATACACTACTGTTTATGCTCTAAAAACATTCCAAATGACTTCGCTTCGAAAGTAAATTCTGGATGCTACCCACTCAGGACACTTGGAATACATTGGACCAGCAGTATGGAGGAATATTGACACGTTTTTTGTGGACTTTATGGACCTTTCTGCCTCGCGGGCACCATAGACCTCCATTATTTGAATGTCAGCAGACAGCAAGAAGCCTCCCAGATTTCCAGATGCATTTGAGATATCAAAAAGTACTCCAGAGTGTTGTTCAGCATGGGGGAGTAGAAAATGAAGGCTAATCATGTTTTGGGTGTACTATTCCTTTAAAAATATATATATTTTAAGAATGTAAAACAAATGTTTAACAGAACCGGAAAGTTTTTCTAAACGGCTACATTCAGGTGAGCAAGTACTCCTAAATCATAACTTGCATCATAACTGCAATTGATTAAAATTTAAAAAGCAAATACAGCAATTTGTAATAATCTTCCGGAAGCAACAGCGGAAACAGTTCAAACTGGCCAAAGCAGGCATTTATGACAAACATCCCATCACAATGATCTATTTGATAGCAAAGCAACCTTTTTATTTTGTGTTTATCAGTTCAGCCCTTTGATACGACACCTCCTTTACTGGCTGAGATGCCTTTTTTAGGGTTGAAATATTGTTAGGATTCTCTGCTTACACTGTTTTCTATTGTTTTTAAGTTGTATTTTAAGTTAATACCTGTCACACAGCAGTAAAAAACAAGGTCTTTTAGGAAACTCTTATGTTTACGTAGCTATTTATTAGTGGATCAAGTCCCAATTCAATGACCTGTTATGACAGGATAATCAGTTCTACTCCAGATATTTTGTTGTTCTCAAACAATAAGGTAGCTGTTCACCTTTACTCTGTAGCCATGGGAAAGACAATAGCACAAAAATGAGACAGCAAAATGTAAAAGCTGCAAATCTATGCAAATTTAATTTAAAATTTAAAACTCATAGGTGTTTTTTTTCAATGAGGTTGAAGACTGTAAGGAGGATGGATCTCCTGCAGAGGTCTAATAAGAGTAAAATGGCACAGAAATCATATTCATGATCATTTCAGACAAACTTCTCTCTCTAAATCATCCTACTCTAACACATTCAGTTTGTTAAAATGCTCCATGTTTTATTTTTCTATATTATTTCCTGCAAAGCACTTAACCTGCTTACAAAGGACATTGTGCTCGATGAATTCCATTAGTGTTTATGAGACATCTGACTCCAGTGACACAACACAAAGGCTGTTATTGTGATCTTTCTGAGGCGAGAACAAAGTATTTCACAGTCCATGTCTCTACCAGAACGCTCTTAATGAGTTTCACCTTCACAGGACGGTGTAGCCACATGAGGGCTTAACTCTCATCCGAAAGAACAAAAGCAGAAGAACAGATGTGCGAGGTCAGGACACAGCGAGCTGCAGATTTTTCTGCTGCAGCACTGAGAGACTGGAAAAAAAAAAAACACAGCTACTGATGTCTGATAAGATTTGAACTAATTGAGTTGGCAGACTCTGAAAGAGCAACTCAAGCAACTTACTCCTGTCAAGCTTAAGAAATATTCTTAGATTACTGACTTTAATACATAACCTTTCAGGCATTTAATCAATTGCTAATGCTTAAAGCATCGGCTGACTTTACATTATAAAACCAAAATGATTTTAAACCTCTGATTTAAATCCGACTTTATAAATAAGATCAATGACAAAAAGGATAAGGGGCCCTGTTTTAGAAATCTGACCCATATTGGGCATCTCTCATTTCCAAAACACTCAACCACGGAAACAGCACTCTTGCAATACTTCATCATAGTGCACATTAGCTGCTTTAAAGCCAAATAAAACATGCAGTCTCTGCTCTGGACGAGCAAATCACTGAAACATCTTCACAGAACATGTGCCCTTTGCCGTGGCAACAGGGAAAACAACCCTGTACTGAAGCCCAAAGGCAAAATATAAAGAGGAAGCAAATTCACAATGAGCCACGTCCCGGGGAGCACAGCTACACATTACTAATGCTTTGTTTGCTTTGGTTCCTTGTTTTGTTAGTATCATTCAAATCATCTGGCAAAGTTAACATCTGGGATTAATCTTGCTTTGCTTTTACATCATTTGTCTTTGTGGCTTAATAAAGAAATTGAAATGAATACAAACTATTAGACCCAGGGTTCATCTAGATAATTTGCATTCAAAATTAATTTATAAAAAAATTATCAGCTATTATCTAATAAACAGCTCTCAAAAATATTTTACTTTGTTTTGACAGATTTAACACAAAGTAAAAATATTGAGAGCCAGGGAAAATGTCCAAAACAAACTGAGATCATATATACTGGATATAAAGGGATACCATTTAGAAATGCAACAATCAGCTATTTCCTGGCTGGTACTAATTCCTTTTTTCTTTGTCCTCCAATGATCTGACTCAGTCTTGAGAGCGCTGGGTGGGCATTTGTATTTTTATCCAGTTACCTTAAATTGAAGCAAAAATGAGGTGTCCATGTGGACCAACAGGTGTTTGTCTACGATATCCACCTATGCATTCAATTCAGTTAGATTTACATTCGTTTCAAACATGATCAAAACACACTGCCATTATTACCTTTTTAAATTATGATATTTAAAATTATAACTCAACTCAACTCAACTTTATTTATAAAGCGCTTTCAGTCAGCCAAAGCTAAAATCAAAGCGCTGTACAGGTCATAAATGCACAAGACAATTTTTAAGAAGAGCAAGTCTAGTTATATCCACTTATAATCAAGTGTAATTCAACTGTAATTACAACACAACCAGGGATACTGATATGGCAGCTTTGAGTATTGGCCGTTATGGTGACCAGATATAATGCCAGCTCCAATCATACATACTATTATTACTTGTTTTGTAGTGTGGCACATTAAAAAAAGTTTGATCAAGTGATAATATTGAAACAGAGAACAAGTAAACAACAGTGTGAGAACAACTGAGTGATGGATTGTTAACCAATGCCGTTTTTTTTTTTTTTTTACATTAGGCCCTTGATTTCACGTTATTACATCATGTTCTACTCACCCATATGAGTTTTGTGTCATTTGGAGCTGTTCTGAAGATATTCTGTTAGGTTATATCCAAGTAACGTCTTCCTATGGGCAACGAGTTGAAGGCACAAACTAAACTGTTCATAATTTATCATTTATGGTACGCCAGCATTCATAACATGTAGGCGAATCCCTGTCCCCCAGACATCCGCGGTTATTATTTTTAATATTTATATCTTAAAAACGCAGCGGCGGATGTATGACGTCATCCGCTGGTCATTCTGCTAGTTTTACTCACATGCCTGGAAGATGTCTAGTTTTACTACCACAGATGATGTAGCTCTTCAAATGAAATTGAACGATTAAGATTAGCTAGCCAAATGAATAGAAGGGGTAGAGCGTAGCCGCCTGTGCCCGGGCTGCCTGTCACAACTCCAGTCCGGCGCGCAGATTATGTCATACACGCGCCGCTTTGTTCAGAACAGCTCCAAATGACACAAAACTCATATGGGTGAGTAGAACATGATGTAATAACGTGAAATCAAGGGCCTAATGTAAAAAACAACAACAAAAAAAACGGCGTAAAGTGTCTCCATCAACATGATGAAAATTGAAGACTTTGACGATGCAGGGCAGTATATTCCATAGTGTTTTTCTAAACAGATATTGGACCGATTTCTAATATAAATATCGGATCAGGGCATTGCTAACCGATCAAATTCAGCTGTTCACATAATCAAAATGTACTTTTCTCAGCAGATACAGATTTCCAGTGGTCTTTTAGGTCTAATCTATCAGATTTGACAGGATCCAGATCTTTCTTCTTTTTTTTTTATATATACATTTGATTCAGCAAACTATGGAAACTTGTCTGACGCCAATCTCAGACCAATTATTTAGGGGATTTCCAGCTATGTGAAAAAAGCCTGTTTGTCCAAAGAGCCTCATTATCACTGCCCCCAGTCACTGATTTAAGCGTTTAACCTGGTAAGTGAGAAATTTGGACTTATTTTTCATTGTCTTGACCTTTCCTGTAGGTGTTACTTGAAATGGCTTCACATAAAACTTAACTCAGCTTCCTTTCCTAAAGCAAGTATAACTTTTGCCAGATTCTGACTGGCTGTATAAAAACAACCTAATCATGTACAAAGAAATGTTTATTCTTAATGTGTCTTTTCATGTGTGTCAAATTGATTAATACCATTATGCATAAAATAAATGCCTTATTCATATTCCCTCCTCTGGGCTTTTGCTAAGTGGTTATTTCACCTATTTTATAATCTTACATACATGTAAGGCGAATTATAAGCAATATTTCTCAGTTTATATAATTTGAATAATTTTAAGTTATGAGTTTTAAAACTTTTCTTAAAGAAGTACAAACATTTCAGTAAATGTACATCTTTTTTTCCAATTAATTTCATCTCCTACCAAAGAAAAGAGAAAATAGCTGACCTATTACTTCACATTTAGACACAAAAACAAGACCACTACAATTAACCCAAACAAAACAAAGGTATTATGTACGGTTTGGTTGTAAATTTAAGAAATGCTCCTATGACCAGAAAGTAAAATAATTCCCTATAACCAAACTAATGAGTAAAAAGAGGCTCACCAGCAGGAGAACCTGCCTCTTTAAGCGAATTGTTTGCTAGCCATCGGCGATTAGCTGCTAAGCTAGCGGCTAGCCTCTTATAACATTTTATCTTTTGCGGAAATTGAAGATAGCAACCTCTTTAAACGTAACAACATTACAAAGCAATTTTATTCGAAAAATAACCCCTTTCCCGACACTGACAGTCCTTACCTCCTGTCTTCTTTTTAGGCCCAAACCATTCTAGCTGTTGGAAAGCTCTTTTCTCTTTGTCTTTTGCCACTTCCAGTTAGACGCAAAATGGACTCAGCTGAACAGCTAAAATACTAAAACCGAACCGACGGTTCACATGTTTCACCCAAAACGCAGTTCCACGGCGAGACGGAAACAAAACGACAACATTTTTTCACTCATTCATGTTGTTACTGCTGAATAAAAGTGACTAATGGCTAAGTTAAGAAGCCAAGCAGGTACAGCAGACAGGAGTGGATGGCAGGAGGCAGCGCTGCTTTCAATGTCTGTCGGAGAAATGTCAAACACATCCTCCATCACTCTATGGCTGAAAGTATGTAATACTTTTGTCATATTTCTGCAAGGATAATGTTTATTTACCATGTTTAGTAAAGTATGGGGCGAATTGGATTGAACATTATCTCAACTATTTACAAATATCTCTACGCATTTGAACGAACTGTCGCACTTTAACTAAGTTATTGCGTAATAAAAACGAAAAGCTTAAGGCTTTAACTCACACAAACAATTAATTTCCTAAAATTAGGTTATATAACTAACTGAATCAAGTAGACGAGATTCGTTTTTGACGGACATCAAGGCCCGTCTGCAAGTAATCATTCCGATTTTTTGTGAAGGCAGCATCTTTGTGACGTAAAGGTTGCTCGTGTTTTGACGTACAGGAGGAAATCACGCACGTTTCATTGTTCCCCGCTGTTCATTGAAAGCTTGTTAAATAACCATAAAGGTAGACGATTAATTATTCCGGTTGTTTGGCGTTTTATGAAATAAATACATTGAATTATGAAAATAACTTCGATTTCCTTTTTTTTCGAAGAGAAGTTATGTAATAATTGTTATATAAATAACAAAAAACGGTGGATTGATGTGATCAACAAAGCCATATTTATAGATAACTGTAAACATATTAAGATGTCTCTAATTGTCTTTTCTAACAATTAAAATTTGATGAAAAGAAAATAACCAGTCTCGGTGAAATTAGTTTTTTGTTGAATTCATGGAAAAAGAGCTAATCACATGGAGGTTTTATCTTTTAATCTGAGAGCATTTCCCCCAGGCAGTGAGAAACCTAGAGGTTTGGTACCTTAAATGAGGGCTAGTTCATCAAAGGTCATTCACCACCGTTGACCTTTTGGCTCCAAGATGGTTCTACAGCCTTAGAGGCTGACCCCTCCCCAC
>JAGKQL010000512.1:0-25209 GCA_018398635.1 Cyprinodon brontotheroides
AGTCTGTTGCAGGGCAACACAGAGACCCATAGAGGCATACAACCATGCACAGAGTGCTGACTAAAACTGGTACAGTAGTTGGTTCCACAGGAGAGGGGATCCTGATAACTAAAAAATATCTGCCTCCCTTTAAAAAATTCTAGGAACCAGTAAACCCTCAGATTGAGAGTCAAATGCTTCATCAGGAACATAATCGAACACAATCATATCTCTGATATAAGATAGAGCTTCTCGCCATTTAAGGCTTTATATGAGAAGGAGGATTTTTTAAATTCTATTCTGGATTTAACAGGAAGCCAATAAAGAGTAGCCGGGATAGGAGAGATATATCTCTCTGTTTAATTTTCATCAGAAATCTGGCTGCAGCATTTTGGATCAGCTGAAGGCTTTTAGCTACAGTTTATTTGTGGACTTCCTGATAGTAAAGAATTACAATAGTCCAGCCTTGAAGTAACAAAATGCATGGACTAGTTTCTCACCATCACCCCAGGATAAGATATTTCTCATTTTTGGAATATTCCAGAAATTCTAGAAACCTCTTTTTATATGGGATCTAAATGACAGGTCCTGATAAAAAAAAATAACACCAAGATTTTTAACTGCATTACCTGAGATCAATTTAACTTTTAGATTAACGACATTTCTGATAATCTGGTGTATTTTTTGTGGTTGTTAAACAACTTCTTTTTACCGTCATAAGTACACCCTTGATTTGATAACTATACAGATTCCTCTATTGATAAGACCACATATGTATCCTGTTTAAGTACTCATGTCTGTGGCAAGAGAAAATAAAAAAATTTTGTGACTAAATTCATAACAAATTTACATTAGTGGAACAATTTACCTTTATTTTTATTTATTGAGCTAACATGTTCAGTTTGAGCAACTGGACATGATTTTTTCTAAAACAGAGGAAGACACTGGGAGGGAAAAAGCGAAAAGTCCTTCCAGAAAACTCGATGTCCAGTTGCCTAAACAGAAATTTTCAAACTTTATCTTTATTTTTTTATTTTTTTTAAGTTCTGTTTACAAAAATAATTTGACGGTGTCAAGTTGTCATAACACTGAACTGCATGTTTAAATATAATATTAATAACTTTACCCAATTTACAGGTGCAGTTTTACATAAAATACTTTTTTTTGTTTCATTACTTATTTGAACTTAGTGGCCATCTCATCAATTCTCTATTAAATATAAATAATATGAGGCATGAGCATCCTTAAAAGTCTAAAGTTTGTCTTAGAGAAGTAAGAGATCTAAACACATATAGAGAAATTAAAAGGCACATTAGGAGGAACATTGGAGCACCTAAAGCTACTAAGCTACAAAGGTACTGTGGAGGATTTTCACGAATTTTTTAAAAGACCCGCCCTGTGCACATGCACAACCCTGTATCGGCTTCATTGAGGGAATGCCTATGAAACACATGTGAAAGCATGCACAAGCCCATTTCTCCTCGTGCAAGCTTGGTTTAAAAGTTGCTGTTTGCTCTTACAAGCTTACTGTGTCCGAACGCCCGCCCTAACCCCTAAGACCATGTGGTGCATGCGTCGTCTGCCATTATCCTGGTGCTGATGGTTGGCTTTTTCCATCTGCTCCTGCCTAATTGGCTCTGCAGCTGATTACTGCCAAATCTGCCAAAACTGCAGGTATGTTTTCCACTGCCAGTTCAACCAGAGAAGCAGAAAGGAGATATGCAGAGAACCTGGATCATTGAAACCAGTGAATTAAGCATGAGCAGTAGGGCCATAGGTCTTATTGGATTGACCAGCACCTGGCTCTGGTTCCCTATCTTTTGGTAATCAGGTAAATATTGTCAGTAGAGAGTATCAGATTTAGTATTCCTGGATCCAGAGAGATAGAAGAAAAATGACCAGTGGGGCCGATAGAACTTTGATCTCTTGTCTGACTATAGGTATGACAGATTCTTTTGATCTTTTCCAGACCAGAATGGGATGTTTGGAGCCCTCCAGCCTGCGATGTCACTCCTCCTGGGACAACTTAATGGCCAGGAGCTCCTGAGTGTCACTCAATGAGGGTGAGTCTATGGCAGAAGAGTGCGATGGCTATAGCTTTTCATCAGATTTTTGAGAGAGGATAGCCCCAACTCCAATGTCTCTTGTGTCGACTTCCATAACAAACTGCCAAAAAGGATCTCGGTCAATGAGAATTGGAGCGTGAGATAACCTCCCCTTAAGGGCATGGAAGTTAGTGTTGGCCTCATCTGTGCATTTAAACATTTTGCTTGACATCAGAGCGGTGAGAGGAGCAGCTAGCAAAATGTGTCTTAATGAATTGGTTGTAGAGGTTTGTTAACCCTAGAAATCGCTGTAGTTGCTTTAGTTATTATTTTCTAGGAGTCTCTGGAGAACTCTGTTGGTCACTAGGTGTGGGCGACGGTCTGTGAGATTTGTTGAGTAGATTAAGTGTTCTGTCCGTTTTTTAGTGATTGCTCTAACCCACATAGGAACACATAGAACACTCATAGAAGGCAGATACGATTTTAAATGTTTATTGGAGAAGCAATGAGTAAGTGAACTGGAAATTGATAACTGGGTTATGACATCTACTGTATCCAGGGAAAGAAACAGAACTGTTAGTGGTGGTGGCTTCAGAAGATGGATAAGAAATAATTGTGTGTTGTCTTACTGTTGGAGATGAGGTGAACAGCCAGAAGGGAAACAATGGGGTGCAGGAGCATTGAGGTTTGGTTAAGATGGAGCACAAAGTGTAGGAAAACCCCAGTGGTGTCATGATCTTGGTTCTGACAGCTGGCTTAATTACTCATTCCATTCATCTGTCTAACTCTGCCCAGTTGCTCATTACAACTCATCTGATCCACCTTCTTCTGCCTCTATTTAATGTCCTTGCATCCAGCTATCAGGGCCAGATTATCTTGGTGTTGCAGACCAGTGGAGAGAGTGGTTTTTAACTTATCTTAGTGTTTTTTTATTTCATTACCCTGGCCTGATCTGCCTCTAATCCACTGAGCGTGCCTGTTCCTGTCTGATCTTAGTGGAGAGAGTGATTTTTAGTATCCCCTAGTGTTTAGAATTTCCTTATCCTAACCTGTTCTGCCTCTCAACCACTGGGCCTGCCTGTTCCCATCTGACTGGTCTGCCTGAACTGTCTGTGGACTCCTGGGATGCTGAACAAGCCTGTTCTTGTTCTGATCTGTTTCCTTGGCTAGGATTTGTACCCCTAGACCTCTGAGCCTTCCTTTTTTGATTAGTTTCCCTGACCTGGCAAGGACTCCTGCTTGTCCTCTGGGGCTGCAGCATCTAGGACACTCAGGGCAGTTCCAACCGCATTTTGTTGTCAGCTCACCACCTCATTCTCTAGAGATAGACTAAAGTGTTAAACCAGGTTAGTGACTCACATCCCCCATCAGATTATTATGGTCACTAACCTGTGTTTTTCTCCAACAGAGTTTCCAGTGATAGACACTTTAGCCACTGATACTGCAGATCCACAGCCTGCTCTATTTAAATAAACACTTTGAATTTTCCCACGGTCTGTCTTGCTTTGAATACTGGGTCCAATGGCGTAAATATCAGTAAGCAGAGACAACAATTGCCTCTTAAGGGCTCCTATCTCTGATACCTGGTGGGCCCTCTATGCAGTTGTAGACTACAACATATCTTTGTAGATGTAATGGTGTGAAAAATTCCTCTTAAACCCATCTGATGCAGAAGTGACTGACTGCACCAGACCATATTTATACCGCAACACATGCCAGATTTCAACATGATGGTGAGCTGTTTAAACACAACACCAATAGAAAAGCAGACAATGTTACTTTTAAATATTATGTTAATAACTTTGTATAGTTCATTAGACGGTTGGTAAAAAATGTGGTTTGATAAGCATCTCTCTGGAATGAGTTTTTGAAACTAGGGATGTCTGTAACATGCGGTGGTGTGGTGTCACCAACGGTTCCATTCACCACACACTATTTTTCAGTGTGTGTTGTGTGATCATATACTACTGAGAATTGCATAATTGTTTCTTCTTGGCCGATTTATGGAATTGTCACCCTATCCTGGGCCTATTGTTGTGTCATTACACCATTGACTAGGTCCTTCTATCCTCTGTCTTGACGGAATAATCTGACCAAATGAGGGCCCATTGGCAGTTTTTCTTTTTTTTGTGCGTTTTTTTTATATTATCTGCATTTTCAGGCTACTTCTGTGTCTGCGTCACCGGCCATCAGGAACCACGTCTGTTTCCCATTGAATTTTGTTTTTTCTGCCCTCTGGATTATTCTGCCTTCCTTCGTTTGCTTGGCTCTGATCTCCGGCCTGTCCTCCAACCACCAACACATCAGCGTCCAGGACTCTCTGGGCGTTGCCTGCTGCATCGTGTTGGCATCAGGAACCTTACTCACCCTCTGGTCTTGGTCTGAACTATAAGGCCAGGACACTAACTTACATGTTCATTATCATCCACTATCAGAAATATGTGGTGTTTGTCTGCCTTGAATACTGGATCCTATTGTTCTGAGCTTGACAAGTGCATACCTATGGTTAGTTTTGATTGTGAGATGAAGCATCAACAGGCATTTAACCGTTTTGGCAAATTGCTTCAACGAACCACACTTTTAATGAAGCTTCACGTGAACATGTCACCATCTACTTGCACAGTGCATAACTATAGTTAACAGTATAATCTGTGATGTTTGCAATTGTTTTTCTTGTTTTTTTATGTAAGTTAATTTGAAGTTCTTCATGATGGTGTGTATAATATATTTTTTACGTTTTTTTTTATGTGTAAAATTTCTTAGAAAATAACAATCTGTTAAGGTACCACTGTTTTTCTGTAATTTTAGTGACATTATCTCAAGCACACAGTTAAAATGCTTGTGCAACTTAGTCAGTGATGAGCAAACACAACGGTGTTAGTCATTTTTATTCAAAAATAATAGTTCTTCCACAGTTTTTGGTTTTAATCTGGTTGGAAGTTATATTTCCAACCTATCTTTTGGTCAAAACAACCAGTCTAATTTGGTAGTGTTTTTACCTATTCTATATTGGCAAAGGCCACGCCAATACAAATTGTCCACTTTGACCAAAATACTGGTTAAGTAGTATAGCAAGTTTCAAAGCAAAGGGAGGGTCTCAAACCAACAACCCTTTGTTTGAAAGGCACAATCCTACTGCAAACGCTGCTGTGGCTTAGTCAGTTTGTAATCATTATGTTGTTTCATTAAACCAAAATTGTTTTGACCAACTAGATTGGTTGGAAAAACCAATTGGCGTTGGCGAGACTTTGGACCTCATCGATTTTGACTCCTCCCCTACATGAAGCAAGCCTTAATATATCCATCCATCCATCCATCCATCCATCCATCCATCCATCCATCCATCCATCCATCCATCCATCCATCCATCCACTTGGGCCAGCTCCTCCGGGGGAATGTCTGTTGTGGGAGGAGAAAACTGATCTGATTCAGTTTTCACTTTAATTTTTTTCAGTTGGGTTTGGATTTATGTAAGTCTGTTTTTACTGTGAAGAGTTTTATCTTTTTTGAATTACTTCTTAGTCTTACTGTTCCTGTTTGGTTTTACAGTTATCCCATATTCAGCATTCTTCAGTCTTTGCTCCAGTTTAATTTTACCATTCATTGTTTACAATTATTTTAAGGTGACATTTAGGGATGGGAATCGAAAACCGGTTCCTGTTCAGAACCGGTTCCGTATTTTTCGATTCCATGGCATCGTTTGGCAGCTTCGCTGAGCGATTCTTTTTCGTTCCGCAGCACCAGAGCCACAAGCGCCGGCTCTGGGGAACCACGACTTTCTACGTCCGCGCTTTTACGTAAGGATTGCGTGCGTTACTTGCGCCAAGTTACGCAAAGTTGGAAGAACTATTCAAGGAGGAAGACAGCCGAGCTGCGGTCACTTTGTGAATCAAAGCCCCGTCTTTCCTTAGCCCAGAGGGTAGATCAGGAAATCCAGCTCTATAAAGCTTGCCCTCCATCCCCTGCAGGGATAGCGCCACACTGTGGTGGTGGAACAAGCAAGATACGCTGCCCTTGCTATCTGGACTGGCTGAAAACTACCTCCTGTGTGCAGGCTTCCTCCATCCCATCTGAGAGGGTGTTCTCCACGGCTGGAGACACCATAAGCGCTGAAAGATCCCGTATCCTTCCAGAAAAAGCAGATATGCTCATCTTTCTGCAAAAGAACTGTTAATTTTCCCTACTACTGTTTTTATAATTAGTATTTTTTGTTATTTAAAATAGGTTATTATCCCATCATTTGTTGTATTAGACATTGTTGGTTATTAAGTTTGTTCTTTGTATTCATTTTTCATTTAAACACAGATGTTACTTTCCAGTTTCACATTTCCTGTGGACATCTTGATCTTGTTGGAGTTTGTAAGATTGTGCAATAGTTAAGTAAACAAAGTTGATGCTTATAATCAAACTGTTTGTTCTCCTTTTTTTTTCCCCAAATTGGAATCGAAAAAGAATCGATAAAGAATCGAATCAAGCTTTCATAGAATCGAAAAGGGAATCGAATCGTGAAAAACTTTTCAATTCCCAACCCTAGTGACATTACCCAGTTACTCTCCATTGCCCCCTACTGTCACCTTCCTTCTCATTGGTTTTCTTCTATTTTTTTCCCTGCACACCTGTTCCCACTCAGAACATCACTCCTACCTTTGTCATGTTAGTCTGTTCCCCAATATACATATACCTCCTGAACATGACAGACTCAGTGTGGGAGCACTTTGGATTTCAACCGAATGACAAAGCTATCGTTTATCACAATAATTCCTGGAACAATTTATCGTCAAGCAAAATCTGTTATTGCAACAGGCTAATCTTTTATGTTGCTTCTGTTATTTTATATTTGTATATATATACATATATATATATATATATATAGGTATATATATATATATATATATATATATATATATATATATATATATATATATATATATACACTATATTGCCAAAAGTATTTGCTCACCTGCCTTGACCTCACATATGAGCTTAGTGACTGTTAGTCCGTGCCTAATCCATAGGGTTCAATATGGCGATCGGTCCACCCTTTTGCAGCTAGAACAGCTTCAACTCTTCTGGGAAGGCTGTCCACCACAAGGTTTAGAGTGTGTTTTATGGGAATTTTTTGACCATTCTTCCAGAAGCGCGAAGTATTTGTGAGGTCGCATCATTAACTGATGTTGGACTGGAGAAGGCCTGGCTCTCAGTCTCCGCCTTCTAATCTCATCCCAAAAGGTGTTCTATCGGGTTGAGGTCAGGACTCTGTGCAGGCCAGTCAAGTTCATCCACACCAGACTCTGTCATCCATGTCTTTATGGACCTTGCTTTGTGCACTGGTGCACAGTCATGTGGAAGAGGAAGGGGCCAGCTCCAAACTGTTCCCACAAAGTTGGGAGCATGGAATTGTCCAAAATGTCTTTTGGTATGCTGAAGCATTCAGAGTTCCTTTCACTGGAACTAAGGGGCCAAGCCCAGCTCCCTGAAAACAACCCCACACCATAATCCCCCCCCTCCACCAAACTTTACACTTGGCACAATGCAGTCAGACAAGTACCGTTCTCCTGGCAACCGCCGCCAAACCCAGACCCATCCATCAGATTGCCAGATGGAGAAGCGCGATTCGTCACTCCAGAGAACGCGTCTCCCACTGCTCTAGAGTCAGTGGCGGCGTGCTACACCGCATCCGGCCGCTTTGCATTGCACTTGGTGATGTATGGTTTGGATGCAGCTGCTCCTCGACCATGGAAACCCATTCCATGAAGCTCTCTCGCGCAACTGTTCTTGAGCTAATCTGAAGGCCACATGAAGTTTGGAGGTCTGTAGTGATTGACTCTGCAGAAAGCTTGGCGACCTCTTACGCACTATGCGCGCTTCAGCATCCAGCTGACCCCGCGTCGTGTCAGTTTCGTGGCCTACCGCTTCGTGGCTGAGTTGCTGTGCTGCTCCTCAAACACTTCCATTTTCTTATAATACAGCTGGACAGTTGATCTGTGGAATATTTAGGGCGAGGAAATTTCACGACTGGATTTGTTGCACAGGTGGCATCCTATCACAGTTCCGCGCTGGAATTCACTGACTGAGCTCCTGGAGAGCTTAACCCATTCTTTCACAAATGTTTATGTAAAAACAGTCTGCATGCCTAGGTGCTTGAATTTATACACCTGCATGGCCATGGAAGTGATTGGAACACCTGATTCCAATAATTTGGATGGGTGAGCAAATACTTTTTGGCAATATAGTGTATATATATATATATATATATATATATATCACAATCTGGATATCAGTACGATATTTGCAATATCACTATATATTGCAATATTTTTCCCAGCTTTCAAAATTAAATGTATAGACAAAAAAGCAAGTGCTGTATATGTTCATCAGAAGATATTGATCAGTTATTTTGGTATTCGTGTTGTTTGCAGTTTGAATCAGTGCATGTCTTCCACTGTGACGGCCTCAACTGCAGATATTGCGTCCTGCTGCACAGCGCTATCTGCCCAAGTGGTGATGTAGAGGCAGCCCAAGTTTCCCTCATTGTTTTAGGTAAAAAGGTTTTAGTTTTTTTAACTCAATATTAGGAACTGAAAGATCAATAATATACCAGGCAGCCGAAAATCACAATATATCGCCAAATTCTTTTTTTTTCCTCACACCTCTATACCAAGGTTTGTAACTCCTATTTTAATAAACTAGAAAAACTTTTGGTTTGGCATACACTTTAGTTTTTGTTTTTTCCTCTGCAGAGGTATGCCCAAGGACTGCAACCAATTGGGGATCTCTCTTCCGGTCTTAAAGCAATTGAATAGTTTTAAAAATGTCACGGAGCATTAAAAAGTGATTATCCTTAAAAACATAGGAGCTCCCACAAAAGGTAAAGTATGCCAAACATAGGATGCTTTAGGAGTACTAAGGAGTACTAAGCTTTGACAAGTAGTCTGGGTTCAGTCTGCAAAAAGCTTCATGATAAATGGTCAAAATGTGAAGTTTAAATGAGGTTGCAGTCCCTCAATGACAACTCAGATGGCACATCTGCTGTGTAATGAAAGCCACAAAGCACTCAGGAAGTGGATCATGTTATTTCCTTTACATTTACAGCAAGAAGAAATTAGTTTTACTAATGGTAAGTATAACTAAGCTTAGTATAAAAAAAAACAGAAATTGACTCAACCAACCAGATGATGAAAGAGGAGTGGTATTATGCCTGGGTCTTTTAAAAGAGGAGACAGAGGAGGAGGCTGAAGATTTGCTCGTTGACCGCATTATATCTTAGTGAAAATATTAGAAGAGTCTCTCTCTCATGTAAGTTTTTGAGACTTTTATTCTCTACTCAGAAGGAACGTTATACTGACAATAAGATCTCTGAAGCTGCAAAAAATTCAGGTCCCAAAGCTGTGAAAGATGGAACAAAATCAAACGTAAGTACCTCCAAACAACATGTCTTATGTTTTCCTTTTTTTGTGAGTGGGTCCTTTTTTTGTTAATACAGCTCTGGAAATAGATACCCCAGATCTATGACCCAACAGATTTGCTTTCACTAGCAGACCGTTATGACTGTGGCCATAAGGTTCCACTTGGTACTTGTATTTAAAACTTTATTGAAAATGATTCTAGGAGTAGACGGAAATGGAAACGGGGGTGAGAAAGAAATAGGGTATGAGAGCTAAGGCGAGTAAGAAAGATAGACGTGAAAGGGAGAAAATGACACAAAAACAGAAAATACAGAAGATATACAGTAACTCCCACAAGTCTGCTTCCACACTTGTATGAGATAAGTTGGACAGAGAAGCAATATAACAAAAGCAAAAAGAAGACAACAGAAAACCATAGTAAATATCAAGAAAGAGCTTCTATATTAGAAGCATTCCTTAGATATTGATGTGTGTGGAAGGCAAAACCTATAATGATTAAAAAATATTATTCAAGGAGGTTTTCCAGTGGTAGCCTGCAAGTTTGATCCGGAGCCGCTGTTCAGTCAGATGAGCATATTTGGTCAGACCAGAATACCCATGGTCAATACCCATTTATCCCTTTAGTTTAACCCTTTAGTTTTGTTGGAAAAATACTCTTTAAACTACCTCAACAGGCATGTATCCCTTTAGTCATGTACAAAAAAACTATTTAATTACTTACTTTTTAGTGTTTTTTGAAGCGTATGGCGATCAGACCTTAAATTAAGGCAGCTTGGCTGGAAACAACCCAGTTTTGGTAATTTTAATGTGGACCCCAGAAAGACTAGCTGTTTGCCATGGAAACAGCGTATGGGTGTCCTTAATACAAATTACAAATTACAGGTGGTTTCGGGGGCCGTCTACTTTTACTTTTTAACTAATTTCAACGTAATACTTTTGACTTTATCAAAGAAGATGAGTAGGTCCCCTTGGCAGGTTCTTTGGGCAGGTTCTTTGTAGAACATGCTGTAAGAGCTGCTTAGTTTTGTTACTCATGCTCACAATAACATCATTTTAAGAGGGACAACTGGAGGACTCAACATGGTGTCCTTTACTACAATCTCAAACCAAAATTCTTCTCTATCTGGGCTTACATATCTTCATCCCTGAAAGAGTGACCACTGATCCACAGATGTGTTTAAGCTGCAAAATTTTCCTGTCCTTGTTGTTCTTTTGTGGTTAGCCAACCTCCTGGCCTGTGGCTACATTTTGTACACAAATGTAACATCCAGAGCCATTGCAACAGAAAATATAGAGTTTGCTTACAACAATATTTCATTACAAACTTAGAAACTATAACAGTTTTTCTGGAGTGGGGCTCACACAAGCTACACTGAAATTTATCCAAGATCTAGGTGACATCTCAGATTTTCTCCTCAAGATCAGTCAGTTTAAAGATAAAAATCACAATACTTTCTTTTTTGTAGATTTGGATGACGCTGCTAAGTAGAGCAACCATTACTGTTATTTCATTAACACCCATATAGACACCAGAAGTAGGTAGAATACCAATATCTGGTGACTATGTGGGTGACTTGAATCCCATATTGTATAATTATAGTGTAATTTAATTTAATCTTTGGAAGATAGGTGGAGTAAAATTCAAGACAACCATGGAAGAAAACACTCTGGGGATGAAAAAAGACCTGAGGCTGGGGCTAGGGGTTAAACTTCCAGCATGACAGCCACCCCAAAACATAAAGCCACAGATATACAATGGGAGGGTTTACATCAAATGAGATTCAAATGTCAGAATGGCCTAGTCAAAGTCCAAATGTTAATCTAACTAATATTCTGACTATGTTCCATCCATCCACCTATCCATCTATGTATTTTTTTGCTGACTGACTTATGTTGTGCTACTTATGATAACCCTGCAGAAACATGGTTGCCAACAAATCATGTGAAATACAGGAAAAACCATCCCACCCATATCTAATCAGCTTCTACATAATAATTTTTCTGGTAGGTATGTTTTCAGTGGCTTGAACAGTCCCATTAAAAAGAAAAAAATCTTTTAATGTTTTGGTCTCATTAGGCACTAATACAAAAACTTTCTCTGCAGGTGGGTTTGATCCTCAACAGCTTCACTGTATGGTTCCATTGCCATCAAAGTCATGTGCAAAGTTCAAAGAACTGGATGATCTACCTGAAACATCTGACAGTTGCTGACTTTTTGATCTGCCTGAGCCTCCCACTGCGAATAGTCTACTACTCTGACAAGTCGCCCTTTCAGCTGTCCTACTGCAGTGTTGTACGTCCGCTAATGTTTCTCAACATAAGTGCCAGCATCCTGTTCATGGGCTATATTGCAGCCAGCAGGTAATCAACTTTAATTACCTGTCAGGAAAATGAAAAATAATTCGCACTAGGTTTAAGTAAAACTGACATTTATGAGTTAATTTCTAAAAATATATTTTACGTTTCTCTCTTCTGCTATCAGGGGAGGGCGGTGCCCCAGCGCCCCTATGGGCCAGCCGCCACTGATATAGTATACCATATATATATATATATATATATATAATATATATATATATTATTAGTATGCCTTATATATATACTATATATATATATATATACTCAAAACCTAGTGCAGAATTCTTTTTATAACTACATCTCTGCCCGTGGGGTGGTATGTGTCATCCTCTAGCTCGGGTCCTCTACCAGAGGCCTGGGAGGTTTGAGGGTTCTCGCGCACTTGGTATCTTAGCTGTTCCTAGGACCGCGCTATTCTGGACAGAGACACTCTGATGTTTTTACCTGGAATCTGCTGTAGCCACTCTGCCAGTTTGGGGTCACAGCCCCAGTGCTCAATTTACCACTGGCACCACTGCTGCTCTTACTTTCCACATATTTTCTAGCTCCCCTTTCAGCCCTTGGTATTTCTCAAGCTTCTTGTGTTCTTTTCTTCTTGATGTTGCTGTCGCTTGGGATTGCCACATCTATCACTACTGCCTTCTTCTGCTGTTTGTCGATCAACACGATGTCTGGTTGGTTAGCCATCACCTGTTTCTCAGTCTGGATCTTGAAGTCCCATAGTATCTTAGCTTAATCATTCTCAACTACCTTAGGAGGTGTCTTCCATTTTGACCTTGGGACTTCCAGCCCATACTCATGGCAGATGTTCCTGTACATTATGACAGCTATCTGGTTGTGGCGTTCCATGTATGCACTTCCTGCCTGCATTTTACACCCTGCTGTTATAAGTGCTGTATTGTTTCAGAGGCATCTTTGCACAGTCTGCACTGGGGTCCTGCCTGGTGTGGTAGACCCCAGCCTCTATTGATCTTGTACTAAGTGCCTGTTCTTGTGCTGCCATGATTAGTGCCTCTGTGCTGTCCTTCAGTCCAGCCTTTTCCAGCCATATATATATATATATATATATATATATATATATATATATATATACACACTTACTTGCAAACACATTTCGAAATACGAAAGGGATAAGAATGACCAATCATAGCCAAGGGGCTGAGCAGGTCACCAGACAGGGCGTGCTCCAAATTGGTCCCATTACCCCACCAGACCGAGCCACAGGCCATCCAGCTCTAGTAGGAAAGGTAGCCGATGATAGGTGTCCAGAGAGATTAATTTAGTGATAAGGCATCTCTAGCTTGATAAAATCTAACAGAATGTCTCTGTACTGGTTAATATTTAGACTGTTTATTTTTTATGCTCGTTTGTTTATGTTTCCTGTTCAGGCGGATGGTTTTTCTTTGCGATACATAAGGCACTAAAGATGAAATTGTCATGTTTGGCTTTAGGTGCCTAACCCACATGCAGAACACTCCGAGACAGGATAAAAGTTCAAAGGTTTATTTAGAAGATGGAATACAATAAATAAACAGATCCCAAGGGGAATTCGTCTAGTCACGAGTGGATTCTGAAATGCACACAGAGTTACAGGTCCAGGACTGGTCACGAGTGGGTTCACTGCAGAGGGGGACAGAGGAGTTAGTGGAGGTCCAGGTAATTTGCAGGATGAGAGTGTGCAGGGCTGTACCTGTACAGGAGTTGAGCTGAGCGGCTGAGGGGGGAACCTTGAGGGTCCAGAGGCTGTCGGCAGGCTGAGGGCTAGGCGGAGGCAGAGCTTGGTTTGAGTGTTGGCAGATTACGGATTAGAGTTTCCCTTCCAGTTTCTTCAGAGAGCGGGCAGGCAGGTCTTTGACAGGAATAGTTTTCCAGGGTTCTTCAGAGAACAGACAGGCAGATTACCGGCAGAGATACTCTTCTGGGTTTCAGGTTTCAGACAGGTTCAATCTAGGAAGCAGAGAGGAGAAAACAGATCAGGTTCAGGTTCTGGTTTTCAGGGAAACAGAGGTTCAGACAGGTTGGTTGGCTCAGGCTTGCTAACCATAACTGGCAAACACTCTGGCACTGGAGAGAGAAGTCCTCTGCCTCCTTAAATACAGATCTCTGATGAGCAGATGAGTGACAGGTGGTTGCAATCAGCTCCGGCTCCAGGAGATCTAGTACGCTCTCTGGTGGAGAAAGTGGACAAACCTCAAGATCCCAACAGAGCTGATGCTGATGCTTTTGAAACTTGTATTGCTATTTATGTCTAAACCAATGAATGTAAGGTCTGCAACACTAATATTAGATGATATAGATTGTTCTATATATAATCAGGACTCATTTTATGAGCTCTTTTTTGTCTATTTACAGATGTACTGTAGCCTATTTGCTTGCAAGTAACGAAAGAAGTTGGGCAGATCGAATCGTCCTTTATCTTTGGTCTTCTGTAGACCATCATTTTCATTAAAGCAATCCTTCCATTGAGTGACATGGGAAGGGATTTCCATCTAGTAAGAGAGAGAGAGAGAGAGAGAGAGAGAGAGAGAGAGATTTGACTTCTAGCTAAAGAGTAATACATAATCTGCTAAAGACAGCTTTCATGTTCTATGGTACTGCATTTAAATACTAATACATGCTGTTGGATGGCTATATAGTGTTTTTAACCAATTTATTAAACCGTTACCAAAGCAAAATTTACTTAGAGATGCAAACAAATATTTCCAATTAACTTATGAATGGTTTTTCTGTGTGTAGTGATAATATGTTGGTTTTAACATTTTCTACACTATTTTTGAATATTGAATATACCAGTTTTACCAGTCCGTGAGGCAGACACCCTGCCTTCTTTTAAGGGTAGGATTAAAACTTTCCTTTTTGATAAAGCTTATAGTAAGAGGGGCTCAGGTTATGCTGAGCTATCTCTATAGTTATGCTGCTATAGGCTTAGACTTCTGGAGGACATAGGGACCCCATTTCATCATTCTGCTTTTATTATATCTCTATTCTCCCACTATGCAGAATCTGTGAGTTCAATCTCAATGTTATTCTCTCTCTGCTTTTTCTCATAGTAGCTTCACCTCTTCCATCCCTGTTTGGCTGTGACTCCATCCTGGGAGAGAAATATCAGCTCTGCTGCTGCCATCAACACCTTTGTATATAGATTTTGGAGATCGGCCTCTTTTTCAGTGTACCCCTGTTTCTCTGACTGTGACTGGCTGGATGTTCTCTCTTCATCCTCTGACATGGTAGCTGGCTCAGGAGTTCGTCTGCCTGGCCGTGTGTTTCCTGGCCGGGGCCGCGATTTTACAGCTGCTTTTTGTATCTCCACTTCTGTCTCCTTGAACCCCAGTCGGCCTCGGCAGATGGCCGCTCACACTGAAAACCTGGTTCTGCTGGAGGTTTCTTCCTGTTAAAAGGGAGTTTTCCTCTCCACTACAAGGATCCTTAGTGTGAGGGATTGCCTTTGAGTTAAAGCTACAGTGTGTAATAATTACAGGGATATGCAGTCAGAAAATGTAATATATTATACATAACTATGTTATTTATCATCATCTACGAGCTCAGCCTCTTAACCTTAATATTTGCGTTGCCTTAGAATTAGATTATTTATAATTACATAGGAAGCGGGTCTCGCAGCCATGGAGGCAGACATCTTTCTTCTACGGCTGGCCCAGAGCCTACAAACTAGCGATTGCGAGATAAAATGTGCACTTCGAAAAGTAACTACGGCAAAAGTTGAGAGAGATGAACTGAGACGGTACTGAACAATAGATGGCAGTATTATGCCTGAGAATACTATCTGTAAAATTATCTATGTAAACAAACCTCATCACTTGAAGAGAAGGTAGGTGATGCGGGACGTCGTGGAAGACATTTTGTCCGTGCCTTCGCCTTGCGTACTGTTGGGGAGAAGTGGTGGGGGAGATGTTCATGTTGCTGCAGTCTGCAGTCTGGACGTTAGATGTCGCTGAAAATTACACACTGTAGCTTTAATGAGTTGATGCAATCAACTCGTTTTCCTTAGATGCAAAACTCTTAATCAATTTGACGGTATGATCTGGTGACCTGTAAAGTGCCTTGAGATGACATGTGATGACATCCACTATCTAAATAAACTGAATTGAAATGAATTGAATTCAAATGATTATGATTACTAATGCTAAAGATAAGACTGTACTTGCTAACTGAATAAATCTTAATTAATATTTCTGGGCAAACATTTAGTCCTTCCTTGAGGTATGCATATCTAAAATTTATTTAACAGATTCAATTCAATTCAGTGTATTTAAATAGCAACAAAGCATGTCACATGTCATCTTAAGATTCTTTACAAAGATTCTTCAACCCGATCATGCATTCAAACCGATTAAAAGTTTTCTGTCAAAGGACACGACCATCAGATGTCATTAAAAATTACACGCTGCAGCTTTAATCTGTTTAATTTGTAGAACTTTACAGTTAAAAAGTCCTGAAATAATTTTGTACTTCACAGGTACATGAAGATCTTTTATTCTTCAAGAACTCACTTCCTGATGACAGCCAAAGCCAGCCACATCATCTCGATGACCACCTGGTGTTTTCTTCTGATCGTGTTCATACCAAACTTCACCAAGAAGATGGTCAACTACAAAAGTTCTGATTACACCACCTGTAATGAAATGCGAAAAAATCATCTAGAAAACCATATTAGGTTGAGTTTAGCTTCTGCATCTACTTTTATCTTTCTGTTGGTGTTCTTCCCTCTGATGTTCTTCTACTACAGCACCTGCAGCAAGGTGCAGCAGATCCAACAAAGCCATTTACGCAACTCAGAGAAGCTTGTGAACTCTCGCAGGAAAATGTTGGTGTTGGTCAGCGTGTTCTGCATTTGCTTTGTTCCTTATCATGTGCTTCGTCTTCCATACATCATATTTGAAGGACATTGTATAACCATTTTTTATAAGGTGAAGGAGATCACTGTTTTACTAACAACATTCAATTTGTGTCTGGATCCAATTATTTATGTTTTTCTTTGTAAGAACTTCAGGGCTCAGCTGAAACGAATATTTGGTACTAATGACAACAGCAATACCTACACGTTAGATGGAAGGCACAGTGGGGAGCTGCTGAACACCCACAGCTCCCGGGTCCTAGAGGGGAGAGTAACCACTAGTTAAGTTTGTCTCTGAAAAAACACCAAGACTTTCTGTTTATTGTATTTAAACCAGCAACTATTTTCCCTGAGCTTCCTGAGCTCAGCCACTGCTGGATGAAAATATTCCCTTTCTGACATATGCAGGTGAAGATTCTCAGTCATCCAGGTCATGGTCATCCAAAAAAGCTAAAAAAAACAATACACTGGAATTTGTTTACAACTTTAGCGACCTTTCACCCCCCCATCCAGGAAGCTTTTTCGATGCAAACATGTTCCAAAAGTGTCCTTCCCCCCCAAATCACCAAGAGTCAAATAAGTAGCAGAATGCATATTGTATTTTCTGCATTAATTTTAATTCACATTTAGAATAAGTTCTGGAGTAAATACATGCATATCCTGGGTTTCAGTTTCAAAAAAATGGATAGATGTTATGCTGATTCAAGTTACTACTGCAAGGTTCTCTGTCAACCATATTTGTTGGTAAAACGATTTACTGAACCGGTCTCTTGCACATTGGACATGTGGAAAACATTAGATGTAAGGTCCTTATCTGAAGGACTCAGTAGTTATTGGAGAGTAAATACATGCAATTAGATCAAATTTTATTTATAAATTCATATGTATAAGCCTATGTTTTTGCGACAGGGTTTTTTATGTCAATAAATAAAGTTCATAACGAGGACAAAATCTTTGTGCTGCATTTTGTGTGTAATCTAACAATCAGAGATGTTATTGTAGAGTAATAAGTGTCTCAGTCTGTAATGCAGAATAATCGGACAAAACAGGGATTGGGATGTAATCATCTTCTTTCTTTTTTTTTTTCATGTCACTAGGCACAGATAGCTTAGGTTTTGCTGAATTATGTAGTAGAACAAAACTTTTCTCACAGGAGACCGCACTAGCTATACAAAAATTTAGAATAATACAGTAATGCTATAGTAAATCATTAAGGACTCTAGCTAAAGTGAAAGTACGCCAGCGATCGCCGTAATAAAAGCTGTCTTAATTGTTCTGCTAGGACTGAAGGAGGTTAACCTGACTCCGCCAGAAGGATTTGCTCTGCATATCCATCTGGCAGCATCTCCCCTGGCAGCGCGTCCGTCTCTGTCACCTGCAGATTCCGTTCTCCTCCTCCTTTCCTTCAGACTCCTTTTATGTCGGCTTTAATCAGCCCTTGCTCACACCTGAGCGCAGCAATTACGCGAGCGCAATTAATGCACTCCGCCTCCTCAGACAACTACTTCAGCAGTGCGCATGGATTGTCACAAGGGAAAAACAAACCAAAACAACCCAACATGCAGGAAAAATTCAAAAGTCTAAAATAAAGGAAAACAATCATATAAAAAGAAACATCAAAACATGTAAAGCTCAAGAAGAAAATACAAAGAAAAAACAAATCATATCTTCCTCTCCAAACATGCAAAGCATAAAACTAACATTAAAATGAAAGAAAACCATAAATCATATTTTTCCCTGTGCAACACACTGACGTCACTGACGCAACAGTACATGACATATATGCCAGTGCGCATGCATGCATGCAACCCATACAGGTATGGAAGCGATGATTACCCATTCCCCCCCCACCCCCCTGTTTCAGTGCCACCGTTCACAACCTTTGGCTACAAAAACTTTACATAAGGCGGGAATAAAAGAGCAGCAAACTGCAGCTTCTTTAGAAAATAATACACAATGCTTGGTCCAACACATCTAGTGCAGGTGTACAGCCAGGGACATCACAGACATAAGGCAATAATTCAGGACCTTATTATTTCATGCAACCTCCCCTTGTCTTTGATCGACAAGCCCAGCTTTAAAAGCTTCATGCCAGTGGTAGAGGAGAAATATGTTGTGAATAATGTTGTAAATTGGCGCTAAATAAATAAACTGAATTGAATTGAAAATACTGCCCGCCATGTCATTAAGTTACAAAAAGTTATTGCCACAATCTTTCTTTTAAAAAAGTATTGTTATTGTCCTGCTGTTAGGGTTTTTCTTTATCTCTTGTAGTTGCTAACCTCATATGTATTAATAAAAGGCAGGATTGTGATTGTTTTTTTTCCCCACAGTCCTCATTTTCACTTAAAAATAAAAGAGCAGACATTTACTGCTAAAACTAGAAAAAGTTTTAACCACAAATGTCAGGTAAATACTGTAAGAATTTTTTTTTTTTTAAGAAAAAAAAAATAAAAATGCAAAATTTATCTGGAAATTTTTTTTGCATGTGTGCTTTTTTATTTGTATTTTTCATTTTAGCAGTTCAAGATAATGATAATTCCATAGATATAATAGCGACCTTTAAGCTATACCGTCTCAGTGACGGACATGTAAACACAAGGAGAAACAAGCAGGCACGAAAATTATTGCACTTTTTTTAATGAATCAAGTGATTAGAATTTTTTGTGCGATTAATTGATTATTGCGAAAGGCCTTCTCAAGACTTGAGACTTGACTTGGACTTGAGCTCTCAAGACTTGAGACTTGACTTGGACTTGAGCTCTCAAGACTTGAGACTTGACTTGGACTTGCAAAAATGACTTGTGAACATGTCTGATCTGAGCTTTGGATTCATTAAGAATTGGTAATTTAAAGCCTCCACTATTCATCTTGATGTAGGAATTAAATCCTGTTATCTATATCCTCTGTCACTTTAATCATTATTATTATTATTTGTTATCATTATTATTCTTATTATTAAATAATATTATTATTTCCAATTGAGTCACTGAAATGCCGTATAATTATTAACAATTACTTATGTTAAATAAATTTGCATATTTATTCCAGATCAGCCTAAGATACATTTACTTCTTAATGAATTGTCAATAATTTAAAAGCAAATTCAATCAGCGTAATTTATTTTTAAGTTATTTTGCTCTACACATAAAGATTTATTTACCCTTGTAAAGTTAAATCCAAATTTTAAAGAATTAAGGTTAACAAATTAAACTTTAGCATTTAAATAATGACACAGTTCCTTGCTTATTTGAAGAAATGCCCAATTATTGTTAAACAAACAAAATCTGTTTATTTTTTAAATCTTTTTCATTAAACTGTATTTGTTGTGATATCTGAACCTTATATCAATCCCCTTTATTACCAATTTAAACAGCTGTGCATTAACTCTAACACATTTAACTCCTGCTTTGTTTTGAAAACAGGTCAGGGGGGAGAATGAGCCACGGAAACTAGAAACTGTCCTTATTTTACAGTTTAACCTTAATTATTCACTCATTTCTATTTTCTCAAGACAAAAATAACTAAATTATCATTTCACAAATGGACAACATACAATAGGTAGAGGGGATCCACAACTACAGACAACATATAAGACAAACAGATACGAGAAAAAAACACAAACAAATGGCCATAATATAAATGATAATATAAGGCCTAACCCTAACCCATAATATAAGGCCATTTTCTCTCACAGTTGGGTGTGGGGGGTGGGGGCTTGTTCGAGCTAATTTTTTCAGTATTTGATTTCTAATAATCTTAAGTTAACAACCTCTTGTTTTGAAATTTAATTTAAACTGTGCCGACAAAAGATTCATCTCACTAAAGAAATGAAAATTTTTTCAAATATTTTTTTTTCTAAGAAAAAGCTATCTTATTTCACCTGGTTTTGTGGAAAATAACATAATCACCCAATCAACCTAATAACAAGTTTTGCCAGCTGTGTCATCCGTGGGGCAAAAGCTGCGATTAAGAATTTGTGTCTTCAGGAAGAGAAATATCTTGAAAAAGCTTCCTGGATGGGAAGTGAAATGTCTTCAAACTTGGAAACAAAGTTCAGTGGATTGTTTTAAACTTTTTTGGAATGACTACTGGAAAGGACATTAACGGTGGACAACACAAGGAAAACTAGACACAAATAAAGTCTAAACCAGCTAATAAACCATGTTAAACCAGAAACTCTTCACCTGAAAAATAAAGTATTTAATAGGGGTTCAAACCCAAAGTCAGTGAGAGGCATTTCTGATCTTGCAATCCCTTGTATGTCCACAAGGTTACACACTCGTGCCATTTTTATTTTTGTACATGAACGTTAAAAATGGATGTTCTTTAGTCATCACTCAGAATAATCAATTTTAGCTGGCAAATGGGAATTTGTCGCCATTTGTCTGCAAATGCAGAGTTGATGAAAAAATGCAAGTGAACGTTTACTGTCTGAAATTATCTCTGTTTATTGCCTTGAGATGACACGTGTTGTGAATGGGTGCTATATAAATAAACCTGAATTAAATTTAACTGAACTGTGACACCAGAAGATTATATCAGCAAATCAGTTTAACTTATCCAATTATATTTTAAGTAACTCTGTAGCTAATAAATAAACGAATAACTATAAATAATCATGTTTGGGTGACTTCATATATATCAAATTATTGGAGTAGTCCCACTACTCCCCTTGTCCATCTTCTTGCTTCCCTCTCCTTGGCTCTGAAACACATGTAAGATGCAATGATAATTACTTTATATAATATTAAATATAAATTAATGAATAAGACTGGTATAGAGATTGCCAAAGTCTAAAGGTTGCTGAAGGCTGGTGTTAAAGTGGGTACAGGCTACAAGGTAAACAGATGCTATGAATAAGGGGAAACTCTTAAACCTAAGAGAGGAAACTAAAACAGATAAAACCATCCCCACTGAAATATGCTAATATGCTAAAAAAAAAAAAAAAAAAGAAAGAGGAACAAGACAAGGTCTAAAAAATTAAAGCTTAGGTAGGTCATTAAAAATCAAAGGAGATACTGATTTTTATTTTTATTTCATAAAACCTTCACCTAAACAGTATTTAAAAAAACCTAATCAAAACATTGCTATAAATAAGTATTTGTGAATTGTCTAATCCATATAAAGTCATAGGAAAGTCTTATTTAAATGTCAAATCATTCTGGCTTAATCGTGTATAAATGTACTCTTTATCAGACCATATTGTCCCAAACGTAAGGAAATTTCTATATTTAAAAAAATCCTGACTTAACATTTATTTTTAAAAAGATTTAATGATTTCCATATGCTTTTTATTGCCAACCCATCCATGCATCTTATAACCTACTCAGCCCCATGGGAAAATTTTATTTTCTCACATCTTATAAATTCAAATAACAATATCTAAAAAATAAATAAAAGACATAAAATAAAAATATAAAACATTTGAGAGATAGTATTGCTGGGCATAAAAAGGCTATCTTCATACAAACTATTTTGTTAATTTCAATATATTTATTTAACTGTGCAGCCCTTCTGGTGAAAAAAGCCTAAGAAGCTTTCCTTCAAAACCTACGGAAGATGCTTAGGGCCACTGAAAAAAAAAGTTAACTGATTTTTAAAATATTATTTCAGTTTAATATGGGGAAAAAGTTAGATTTCTGAATTTTTTTCTCCGAATTCTGTCTTTTTCTCAGAATTCTGACTTTAATCTCAGAATTCTTAATTTTTTCTCAGAATTCTGACTTTAATCTCAGAATTCTTACTTTTTTTCTCAGAATGTTGACTTTAATCTCAGAATTCTTACTTTTTTCTCAGAAATCTGTCTTTTGCTCAGAATTCTGACTTTTTCCCTCAGAATTCTGACTTTAATCTCAGAATTAGGTGACTTTTTACGTGCTGGTGATGCTATTTCATGAATGGAAGAGCGGAAGGTGAATAAAACAAGGGAGCTCGTCTCTAAAACAGACATTGCTACTGCTTGATGCATGCCAATATGTTTAGTTCTGAGATTAAAGTCAGAATTCTGAGATTTCTGAGAAGAAAAGTCGGAATTCTGAGAAAAAAAGTAAATATTCGGGGGAAAAAAGTCAGAATTCTGAGATTAAAGTCAGAATTCTGAGACAAAAATCAGAATTCTGAGATTGGAGTCAGAATTCTGACTTTTTTTTGTCATATTATACTGAAATAAATTTTAAAAATCAGTTTTAAAATCAGTTATTTTTTTCAGTGGCCCTAATTCTCTTCCTTCAAAACCAGAGCCTTTCTTTTTTTATAAACTTTATTATTGACAATACACAACAATACAAAACTGCATTGTGTACATATCACAAAACAACAAAAACATTTGCCAGGGGGAGCATTAACAGAAAACAATAAAAGTATAATAAGAAATGACAAAATAATCTTGTTTAAAGAAAAACAGTACCAAAGGTGACAAAAATACCAGATGCCACAGTGAATCAACACAATAAATTATCTAAAATTCCAATTTGATCAAAACCAGAGCCATGGCTCTGTTCAAAACCATGAGGGTGACGTAGGTAGCCGTTATGCGCCCCCGCCCACTACGTGCGCGCTCCCGACGTCCAATCGCGTCAGTTAGCCGGGACCCAACTGACTGACTGCTGTGGTGGTGGTAGTGGGAGAGAGGGGAAAATCTGACCGTCCTTACCCGGCTGATGTGTGAAGTCACGATACCGCAGTGAAACCATACAACGCCCCAGGACATGCACAGATCTGCTAAGGAAAATATGAAGTTCTTAACGTATAAAATGGTAAGTTAGACGTTTCTACACGCGCCCCTGCGTTTGTTTTGACTCTTGGTTAGACTTGTTTTGCTTTTTGGACGACGGCTCGCCTGCAGTGTCTGCGCTTTCCCGTTCCTACCTCAAAATGGCGGAGAGGCCGAAAGCTAAGCTAACCGAGGCTAAGTAGAGAAGCACAGTTGTATCTATTTAAGGTAAAACGTTAAATAACGTGGGACTATATTACTTTTCCTGCCTGTATAAAATATCTTTATTTAAAAGAAAATGTGAAGTTCCTCATTAGTTCGTGGTTGCATCAAAGCTGCAGTTTTGGAACCGAGGTGGCTAACGTTAGCTACGCCTTTTTTATGGAAGTTCTGATGTGATGAGCTAACAAGGCTTCTTACGATTAATAACAGTTTGGTTTTACAACTTATATGT
Source organism: Cyprinodon brontotheroides (assembly GCA_018398635.1). Taxonomy (NCBI): domain Eukaryota; kingdom Metazoa; phylum Chordata; class Actinopteri; order Cyprinodontiformes; family Cyprinodontidae; genus Cyprinodon; species Cyprinodon brontotheroides. The sequence goes on from JAGKQL010000512.1 coordinate 23,807, forward strand.
ATTTATATTGTTGATCTTACTGGTTGTATTCAGATCTAATCATATGTGTCCTTGACTGAGCATTTCATCCAATATGCCAACAGCGTTATTCATGTTGGAGATGCATGTATTCCCTGATGACATTTAATACACAGATAATTTTTTAATACGCTGCTTTGATTATCTTCTATTTGACATAAAATATCCCGTTAGTGTTTTAGACTCTGGTGGTATGAGTCCGCTGCTCTTATTGACAGCTTAGCTGAGTGTTTAGTGTGCTAGGCTAGGCTAATCTTAGCTGGAAAGGGCGTTGCTGATGAGCCAATGCTGCAACGTTGCCCTTGTGCCTCTAGAAGCTTTGAGAGACCCATCCTCTCTCCTGTTTTTAACAACAAACAAACAAAAACATCGAAATAAGGTTCGGATCTTTTTTTATTCGGTCGGGGTGGCGATAAATGCAAGAAAACTGTTCATCTTTATGGAACGGGTTTAATCAGTAAGTTGAATTGAATTATAGCATTTAAATTTACTGTTGAATCTTGTTTCTTTGCATGGTCTGTGGTGGCTTATGCATGTCAAATTATCCGAGAAACGTATGAATTATAAATGCTCGTATCTTAAATATGAGAAAAATATTGATTCCTGCCATTATACTTATACATTATGACAACCTATGCATAGATAGGAGTGGTAAGCCTGCAATATTTTTAGCAAATGCATTTAAACACACTAAGATCTAGTCTTTTTGTTTTTTGTTTTAGATATACGTTTTATTGATTAGCAAAACATGATCCAACATAGGGCTGAAGCTGATATAGAAAAAAGCTTATTGATTAAAAATGCATATTGATCGATATCTCGATAATTATTGAAAAGATTTGAAACCATATTTTATGTGCAGCTCTGCCTGGACTTTTTATGATATTGCTAAATGATTTAATTTTAATAAAGAACACAAACACAGACTTCAATTAAATATTTAACCAACTTTTTAACCATAACAGAATTGTTTTAAGAAAAATAACTTAAAGAGACCTGAGGTTATGTATTAAATACTGACAAAGAATAAACTAAAGTGACCAAAATAAAGTTATTGAATTATCGAGCCCTAATCCAACAGTGCATTCTATTGAAGCAATGGAAGAGGAACTAATTGTTGGGCTTCTTTCCTCCCATTTTGTTCATTTTGTTGACAGTGCAGCTGAAAATGAGTCTTACTTCTTATTGTTGTGTATTAAGTGTGGTTTAGTGTTTATGCCAGACAACCATTTCAAATAAATAAATTGAGTTTTATTGATCTCACAATGGATCAATTAACGTTCTGCGTTTAACCAATCCCCTCAGGGTGGGGAGCGGGCTGCCACGGTACAGTGCCAGGGGAGCAGTCGGGGGTTAAAGGGCAGATTAGACTTCTGCAACCACAC
>JAGKQL010000516.1:0-24595 GCA_018398635.1 Cyprinodon brontotheroides
TTTTTAATTTAGTCTTCTTCACCTGATTAGTGCCTCAGTGTTCCTGCATGTACAACTTATTGTTCCATTATCCATCAAAGCAACAGACAAGCTAAAATGTGGTTTGCAGAGTGTACATGTAATGGTCAACAGAATATTGTGGGAAGTGTCTGAATAACAGAATGTGCTTTTATGAAATCTCACTTTAATTGTTTGAGTTATAGGTTATGAGCTGCTCTATATTTAAGTAACGCTAGGATGTTACTATAATGAAGAAAAGTAATTAGTTAGCTTTTGTACCATTACTGAAAATAGGCCTGTATTGTGTTATTATATTGTTACTAAAACACTGGCCTTAAAGGTGACATTACAGATTTTTTTTTTTTTTACAGAGTTTTTAACCTGTGGCCAAAAACAAAGAACTGCAGGGCTCTCCTGCTAGTTCTCGAACTAACTGGTGCTTGTACTTTTAAATGTAAAAAAAAAAAAAAAAAAAATTTTAACCATAATGCGGAGTTTGCAATGGTTCCATCTTTCCATCTATCTTTAATATAACCCTTCAATTGTTGTTTGCTAGGTCAGACCCATTCCACATGGAGGTGCTTGACGTCACATTCGCAGAGCAGCAGGGGAACTTCTGACCTGAAGTAAATTCAGGTGAAAATGGATTACAGGGTTATAGATTAGAGACTGACAACTATGCAACAACTATAACTTATGTTTACCCTGCAAAGAAGGAGATGAAGGTTTTAAGGTTCATCAGCCTCATTGTGAGAAACAGAGAGCAGAGCGACTTTCATTTGAGCTACAGTTCAAATTGAGAAGCTCTGGCTGTGATAGAAAACAACAAGTTCTAGTTGGTGTTCTAATGTGTGATGTGTATATATCTGTTGATTGATTCAGTGGAAACCAAAGGACCATTATACACTTCGCTGATCACCAGGTTTCACTAGTGGTTTCCTAAATTTTCTAAAAATAGGAATGGGGAGGCAGCTCTTTTAGTTATCAGGCTTCTCTCCTGTGGAACCAACTACCAGTTTTTTAGTCCAGGAGGCAGACCCTGTCTACTTTTAGGGGTAGGCTTAAAACTTTCCCTTTTGATAAAGCACAGAAGTTAGAGGGTTCAGGGTTATCCTGAGCCATTCTCTATAGTTATGCTGCTATAGGCTTAGACTTCTGGAGGACATAGGGACTCTATTTCCATCATTCTGCTTCATTCTATCTCTATTCTCCCACTCTTCAGAATCATTGGTTCAATCTCTAACGTTATGCTCTCTCTGCTTTTCTCCATAGTAGCTTTGCCTCATCTTTGTTCCTGTTTGGTTGTGACACCATCCTGGAGAGATATTACGCTCGGCTGTCAGCGCTGCCATCAACACCTTTTGTTTATAGATGTTGGAGATGTGGGCCTGTTTTCCAGTGTAGTTCCGTTTCTTCTGACTCTGACTGGCTGGATGCACTCTCTTCATGATTATACATTCAATGGTCCTTTGGACGCCACAATATAATTTCAGAGGGCAGTCTAGTTCTATGTGTTACAACAAAAACTGAACTGATTAAAAAGCTTCGCATTCTGTAGCACGGGAGAAGCAGAGCAGACTTCGACTGAAAATTTGAAGAAAAACGGTTTCACATACCTCCCCCCCCTCTCTGCTTCACTCCATGCCCCAACCCCTCAAAGCCCTACCCCCATCATTATCGACCAAGACGTCAAAGGCGTCGCAGCAATGCGATGAACCGGTAGGCGAGAAGTCACCTCAAGCAGCTAGATATAAGATGCTGGTTATATGGAGTGTTAGCGGAATCGTAAGAAAAGGGGCAGTAAGAACCAGTTCTCTTTAAGCTGCTGGGGATATAACTTGCTGGTTATACTGCAAGCTCTGTCGCGGTTAGCAGTTGTCGAATCAGGGGCAGTGAGCTGGGGGCAGTTCATCAGAGCGCTCCTCTGGCTGGATTGGTTTTGACTTCGTCCGAATTATTCTTTCAGATTGAAATACAGGAGTATCGGGACCAGTAAACAGTTTTTTCATATCACATGACTGCTGTCTGGGCATAGGGACAGGGGCATAATATCTATATTACTAACATTTTGGGGTATCAAGGTTTAATAATGGACCCTCCTAAAAACTTATGTATTTGACATTTCCATCCATCCCGCCCTCTGGTCCATGTGCATTTTGTTGTTTTGTACATATCTATACACCAAGAGACATGCATTCATCATAGACATTAGGGTAGCTAATTTTGTCAAAAATTCAGGGGGGTTTTGTGGGCAGTACAAGTTTCAGGACCAATGGTGGAAGCAGTTTTTACTTAGCGACATTGTAGGAGTTGTCATAAGACTAAAAGTCAGAGTTTAGTGTAAAGTCTGTATTTATTAAAGGTACACTATGCAACATTTGGGATTTTCAAAGTTTAATGGACCCTCCTAAAAACACTATGTATATTCAGATTTCCATCCATCCCTTTTACCATTGTCGAAGTCATAAGCATTTGTTGTAAAACCTATGTACATATCTAATACACCCAGAACATGCTTTTAGTGCTTCAAGACATAGGGTAACAATCAATTTGTCAAATTCATTTGTTGGGGCGCATGGGAAGAATCTGAAGAGAACAGACAGAACATGCAAACTCATGGTTTAAGCCTCATGATCTGCTACATTTCTTCCAGCATGATTGCATAAGAGGTTAATCATAAGACTAAAGTCAGGGCTTGGTGTAAATCTGGCGTGTTATTAAAGAGAGACAAAGCGTTGATGATCAGCTCCTCTTAAAAAAAGTAAATTGGCACTGTCGTGAATTGCACAGCCCAAAATCCCCTGAAATCCTGCCGTGGCAAGGAATATGCAGTTTTGATTATTTAGAGTGAAAAACTAATGCGCCAGCTGCACACTGTACGGCGAGCTGGCGCCGACAGCAGGCTGCTGATGAAGGATCCCGGTTGACGCGCATCCTGGCGCGCAGGGGTCTGGCGGTTTTGAGCAGCAAAAATATTGCACGCCAGGATAATAATGAAGCAGCGACGGCTACGCAATTGGACGATTTTCAGGTGTATTTTTCGATGATCACACATCTTAAACTACTTTATTCCACTGATCACGAAAACTTTAAAAAGAAATCTGCAAGGCAGAATATGCAGGATTATAGATGAAAAAACACCTACTAGCCCAAGCGTCGTGAACCGCGAGGAGGGGCAACCTTCAAGAGCGCCCTGATGAACTGGGAACTGGTACAAGCAGCAAAAATGGGGGCTGAGGCGATTTTCACAGAAAAAGCGTGGAAAGGGATAATAATCTGAATGAACTGACTGCACTGGATTACTGCTTGTGTATTTCTCACTTAAACACATATTAAAAACTACTTATTCCCACTGATCACAGCAAATAGCGTGCGCAGGTGAGGTGCCGTAAACGCAAGACTTAATCACGCTAAGCCAGAGCAGCAAAAGCTGCTTCCAGACTGCGGAGCCTGGTGGGTGAGGCAGCGGGTGGCGGCTTTGCTCCTGCAATTACCCCAGAAGTGCAGTATTTCCCAGACCGCAAAGGGCGGCCGAGGGAAATACCTTTTGTTCAACCTGAAATGACTCAGGTTTAATCATCCAAACGTTATGGAACACATTAATTAACTGAAAAATGGTGCATAGTCATAGTGTGCCTTTAAGGTCCAAATCAGGTTAATCTAAAATCCTGTGTTCTTGTCTTTGATTTGTATGGTTTGATTTAAAGGGTCAGACTGACTGTGCTACTTCTGCACTGTTGCTGTTTTTGTTTCTTGCTGCCGCTTGTTTCCCAGAACCAGATATAACTCATGTCAGCTGCAAAGACAAGTATTTCTTTTTAGCAACTTTTCACAATCAAACCTTTGCCAAAAATAAACATAAACGTATCGACTCAGCTAGTGCTTGCGTACATGTATTAACAACTTATCATAGTTTGCTTAGGTTCAAATGATGCAGTTCTAAATTTAGACAGTGGGTAGACTCATCAACATGCAAAAGTTAACTGAAACATGCATCTGTATGAATAAAACCACAAACCTCGCCATCTCTGAGCACTGGTGCGGTTGCACCCTGAGCTTGTCTCTCTCAGCCTTCCTCCTTGAAGCACTCTATTCTTTGTAATGCTAGCAGCTTTTTGGTCGAATCTCCCAGGAACCCTGTATTCAGGTCAGCTCACGGCCAGAGAGATTCCTCAATTATTCCTTATTTATCCCAGTCATCCATCCTGCTGTGGCTAGGAGCCTCAGAAAGATGTCAGAATGAAAAGAGCTAAATCTAATGAGATGAGAGCTAACCTGCTGATTGTTGACAGCCTTGAAACTCAGCATTACGCCACATGCACCAAGCTCCTTTCAGTTATACACAAGCCATTTTTACAATGTCCTGCAGATGTAGGACTGAAGAGAGTTTATGTTTTAAAGAGGTGATTTGTTTTATTGTTATATATTGTTGATTAAATCCTATGCTTGCCATATTTGTTTAGGTCAAGTTGCATTTCCCCTTTTCTAAAAAAGGTTATTAAGAGAGAAAAATCGCAATGTGCAAAGTTCAGACCAAGACAGGAGCAGACTGAGCAGGCAGAGCATTAATAAAAAAAGCAACCAATAAGCCTATGGTAGCTACAGATGAAATGTTAAAGGTAAGGATCTGGTAAACACATACCGCTAATTTCTGTCTGATATCCATTTAACTGTCTGATATTCAGTATGAGTTATGAACGTTTTCCATTATTTTATCAGCATTTAAATGATTAATGTCAGTTAAATGGCAGCTGGCTGAAATCCATCTGTACACCAAGTTCAGTCATTTTATGAATTTTTGTTCTGTATTTATTGATTTAGTGTAATATTAGTTTTACTCAGTTAGCCTATATCTAAAAATATCTATATGTCTGAGAAGAGGATATGGCATGACAATATTGAACAGGTCCAGCATAACCTTGGGTTGTGCTGTTTTGTCCAGTGTTTTTGTATCTAACCATGTATTTGTGTCGTTATTAAATGTGCCTGTGGGTTTATTAAGATATGTTTCAACAGAATTAAATAAAGTGCCAGTAGATTTGTGCAGGTCAAGGATCAGGGCAAGTACAACAAGCATCCTACAAATGCAAGTCACAGACCATTTAGACCAGGGGTCAAAAACCATTTTTAAGGCTGAAGGATACAACATGGATTCTGAGTCATAGGAAGGGCTACCAGTACCGACCTATGAACTGGAGGGATCAACATTCACCTAAACTTCATACATAATAAAAATATTTTCATTATTCATTTTAAATTCTAATTTTATTTATATTTTCATCTTGAAATATCTGTAAATGCTTAAATGCTTTTTTAATTAATAATTCGATATTTTATATATATGTAATCACCTTTTTTAATTATTCAATTTAATTCTATTTTACTACTTGTCTTGCCAGAAAGAACCCATGCACACACAGGGAAAACATGCAAACTCCATGCAGAGAGACCTTGAGCCGGGAATCGACCCAGAGCCTTCTTGCTGAAAAGCAAAGGTGCTACCCACTGTGACACTGTGCTGCCCTGAAACTATTCTATAGCATTTAAACATAAAAAAAAGTTTAAAAAGCTGGGAAAAAAAATCCTTCTTTGATAGTTTTAGAACCACGGAGCCTAGACATGGCCAACACATTTCCATAATGATCGTCTTTCTTTTGTTTTTTTTTTTTTAAATAGCATCTTATATTTTGTAATAGAAGCAATTGTTTGGGTGTTAAGATAGAGATGAACAAATATATATTTTATACCATTTGCTTATTTAAAACCTTTTTTAAAGTGTTTAGTTGTTTTAAAATCATTGAAGTTTTTTTTTTCCCCCATAGTGTGCAAAAATCAATGTTTGTTGATTAAACTATGCTGTGATCATTTGAGGAATCTGTCTTTTTTTCACGTGTTCTAACGCAACTGGAGAATATTAAATCCATTCTAAGGGGCTATAATGTGTTCATCTTGGATATTTACTCTAAAAAATCAACAGAAGTATAGGAATATTAATTAAGAATTGCTTTATAAGGAAACATTTTCAAGACAAATATACTTACATACTGTACATACAGTGATTAGATCTTCAGAACATTCTGTATCTCACTTCGGAAACCACCTTTTTTTCTAAGAACCGTATCAACTCACATTTCCTATCATAAAGGTGCACCTGGCAAATGTGTTCAGGCTTTAGCTATGTTCTGCCTAACTGTGGTTTGAGATGCTGATCAGATTAGATCAAGTTTTATCATAAACAAAATAAATGAAGAATACTTCCCATAAATACCAAATCGGTGATAAAAGTTTAATGCATATATGTATATTGTAGAATTATTTTTCTCCTGGACTCTCACATTAATTTTAGAATAGAAATGCTGCTTGTATGGGTCAGGCATGAATATGAATATCAAAATAGTCCAAGGAAGATAGAAAACAAAAACAAAATGGCCCTAACCATGAATCAAAATGCCTCTATATTACATTAGGTGGCACAAAAGCCTTATATAGAATGATTTATTTCAGCTTAAGCTGTCCTTGGGGAGTTAAACAGATCATAATAAAACAGCAGTCCTTTTAAAGAGACAGTCATGAATGATCCTCTTGTGGTCAATCACCAGGAAGCTATGCATAAATATTCACCATTTAAGCACCTTAACAAAAACACTTGAAGTCTTTTCTTTTCATGGCCTACAGCTAAATCAGACTCAGACATAAGAGCCTTCCTTCTGAGCTATAAAATTATTCCTTCAACGTTTGATTTGTGTTCCTGCTTCTAACTGCTTCCTTTGCTTGAGTTAAATGATTCTTGATGCCAGTAGACTGAAATTACGACGAATTGATAACTAGTGAATAATCAAAATGAGAAAACAGATCAGTAATATTTGGACAAAGGTTCGAAACCAATTTTAGCCTAGTTGATACTCAGTTCCCATTTCCAATAATACTATAGACTTCTTATACATATTTGAGCATACATCTTAGCATCAAGGACCATGCAGTGCTACAGTACATACCTATAGTACATATTGCCAGCTACACCGTCATTCTTAATATCTATGGTTGAGCTTAGGACTAGTTTCAGATTGGCATTTTTAGATGCTGCCATGAGTCAAGTGGTTCAAAGCACAGCCAGAGCTTTCACAGACTTGCATAAGTCTTTCACCAGAAGAATGCCTAAAAAAAAAAGAGAAGAAATGAAATGATTAACAGGAGTTTGTGTCAGATTTCCTATCGCCTACACCTACTGAGAGGCCCTGCTCTTCTCCAGATCCAGAACAATTTTGCAGCCAGTTCCACCTTGAGACAGTGATCAAAAAGGTTGACATGTTGGCATTCAGGTATGTATGAATATTTGACTGTGATTCTAATATTGAACAAAAAGAAGAGTAGGACCAGTGACCAGTGTAACACAAATAGCCTTTAGGAACAAAAGTTAGACATGTTTGCCCGGTGGTACCAGTGTACGGCAGCCTGGCTTCTGTCAGTGTGCCCCAGGGCAGCTGTGGCTGCACCATAGCTTGCCGCCATCAGTGTGTGTGAATGGGTGAATCAATGAATGTGGCCAAAACGTGCTTGAAAACCATAGCAGACAGAGCTTTTGCTGCTGCAGTCCCCTGGCTGTGGAACGGTCTGCCACTCAGCATCCACTTGGCCTCAAATCTTAGCTGTTTTAAATCCTCCCTTAAAAACCACATGTTTGCACAGGCTTTTTAAAAATTTTTTATTAAACAGTTTCATATGTGTATTTTTGATTTCTTTGTTCTTGACATTATAGTTTATTATGCCTTTTTTTATTACATTCCTTGATTTTATATGTTTATGAAGTACTTTGGGCAGCAGTGTTGTTGTAAATGTGCTATAGAAATAAAGCTGACCTTGACCTTGACTGAATGTAGTATAAAGCGAATTGGTCAAGTCTTTTCAGGTCTCCTGACTTGAAAAAGTCTATTTAAGTACAGGTCATTTAATTCAATAGAACAGTAGAAGAATTAATGTTTCCCCTATTTAAGTGATTCGGTCTGTCCTTTTATGGGTGACTGAAACACTGCACCATCCTAAGGCAGTTCAGTTCACACATCTGACCCTCACTGGTATCTGATTTTTACAGAACAGTGTAAAGGTTTTGGCAGTTTTGCCAAAAATTGTCAGCAGAGATCAGTGCTTTCTTTGCTGACAGCAACCTTCCCACATTCAAAGCCTTTCTTCTTCTTTCTGATGCTTGATTTTAACCTTAGTAAGTGATCTTTAGCACGACCACTTACCTAAATGCAATAACTGGCCTAGTAACATTAGTGCACTTATCTCCTATAAAATGATCAGTTTGTCCCTTCATAATATGACATGAAATGATAAAAGATTAATTTGATTTTTGTAGCCTCTTAAATCATAATTGGATCATATAAATCAGACAGAAAGGGAAACATACTGACAATCACTTCTACAGTTAAATAGAAGCACTTTGTTGAAAAGTTGCCAAAAGAAGAATAGAAATACTTAAGAGGTTATCATTCATTAGTTTAATAATAGTGTATTGATGTAAAATGTCTTTAACAGGTATATTTATTGGTGAGTCTTCTTTAAAATCTATAAATTTATGGACTATTTTAATCAATAATTAAATTGGATCGAGTCAGGCCCTGTATTCTAAACAAAAAAGGAATGATTTATTTTATTTATAAACACCTGAATTCAAGACCAAATTTTCTAAAAGTAAAGCTGCTTTGTTTTCTTTCCTCTGTGCTCTGTGGATTTTCAAACAAACCTTTCTAATACAGACACCAAACTAAGAAGGAGCTTGGAATACCAAACGAGCACCAGCAAATCCGGGAATAATGGATGAGCGGCAGCTTGGTCAAGTCTAATTAATGCAACCTCTCGACCACTGAATCTCGCTGCTTACTTTCCCCGCCACCTCCGCTCCGGTCACATGTGTAATAGCTTCTTGGGAGAGATGGCATCCGTCTCCTTAAACAGGCAGACGGTTCAGGACTTCACCCAGGCTGTGGCCTCTGGTAAATGTGACTTTACATCATCCTGCACACAATCCATCCACATTAACTTCGGGCTGGAGGAGCTCATTTCATCCTCATTGCCTACAGTGTCTGAGTTCGACAGCCGCTCCATTTATAGAAGGCTTAGATTCTAGGTGCTCTGAGGTGCTCTTAAGGATCAAGAACAAAATGACAAAACTGAGACGGTAACTGTTTCTGAGTGCAGGATGAATGTCATAAACTGATTACCAGATAACTGAAACTGTTGATAACAGGTATTTACACCCACCTCTATATAGACGTTTAACCAGTTTAATCACTTTGTCAGAAGCAACGCTATATTACTGTTTGCAAATCCACGAGGGGAGCAATGCCTTAGTTTTTGAAGTAATTTCCTGTGACAGGTAGTTAAAGGTTGGTGATCAGTGGCTCTCTGAATACCAACTCCAGTCGGCTGCAGGACATGCACATTTTAAGGTTTTATTGGTGGTTTTTAAAAGTTTAAACTGGTTAACTTCCCTCAAACTTTCTCAGCTTCTGTCGATCCACCTTCCAGCTCAATCAATGAGATCAGCCAATTAAGTAAGTTTAAACATGCTGAGATCATGGCGAAAAACAAGAGGTGACCTAGCATTTGCTCTGTCTGCACCCACACGAAAAGAAAAATGTCTGAGGCCAGTGTTCGTTACTTGCCAAACTGAGTAGAAATGCAGGCCAAAATCCTATATCTGTTTACTAAAAACATCTTAAAAGATAATCGAAAGTGGGGCCCCTGCAGCTCAAAAGCCAGCAGTATGGAGGAATAAATTCCTTTTTGTTTTCATTATTTGAATGTCAGCAGACCAAAGAAAGCCAGATGCATTTGAGATATCAAAAAGTACTCCAGTTCAGCTAGAAAAAAAATGAAGCTAATTAGATTTGGAGATCATGGCTAAAACAGAGACCTAGAGAAATTATTCAGTTCAAAAGTTTATCACTAAATCAGATACCACTAGCTTATTCATGTGAAATCAAAGCACTGGGCCTCATCCCACAGCTGAGAAATTATTCAGTTTTCAGATTCTGTGAAATTGCCTCATCATAAATTTTTTCAATGTCTTTCCAACCATGACACATCAGATTCAACAAATGTTCTTAACTTGTTCTAAACTTCAGTAAATGATCCCAAAATGATTCTTGCTAACCTGATGCAGTCCACTTCTGTAAGTGAGCGAAGTTCCTGAGAATCTGCATAATTACGCCCCATAATACCATATAAGGCAAATTTTCCCAAGCTTCCTATGAATAAAAAATGCAGAAAACTACTGGTTGTGGATTGAGGTTCCTGCTGACTGAGATCCGAAAGCAGCATATTAAGAGCCAAGCAGTGGGAAATAGATTCTACTACAAGAGCTGTAAATGCCATGGTTGCACAGTTACAGAAGTGATAATAAAATAATACAAAAGTCAATTGATCCAAAACATTCAATGAAAAGTACTGGTGGAGGCAAGAGGTGCAAAAGTAAATTGTAAATCCTAATATGAGTTCAACATCAGCCCAAATAACAACATTATGCTAAATATTATTTTAAGGAGATGTACAGTAAAAGTACACCTATACAGTACATCTTAAGAGAACATCTATCATGCCTTTCACTCTATTTCTCTCATACAGCATAAAGATAAAAATATTTATGGTGAAAAATTCAGACAAACCCGAATGTTCCACATTTTATTTAACAACAACGCCAAGGCACCGCCATAGAGTGAAATGAATGCAAGTCTTACTGTTAGAGGAGTTTTGCTGAGCCTTCTGTCTACTTTCTGTTCTAGGTGTTACTTCAATAGTAGCTTGGTCTCGGGCTATTCTTTCTCTTGACAAAATGAAAACAAATGAAACCAGTGTCTCCTGGATACAGACATGCCAACTGCAAGTGTAATGACTAATAGTTCTGTGATCAGCGAATAAAAAGGTAATTTACAATTGCAGACTTGTATAATATATAATAATGTAGTTTAATAAAATTGACAGTTGCTTCTAAATAAAACAATACATTGATTTAGTAAAGAACTAGGTATGGAAGACAGTTGGCTACTCCGCAAGACCGCAAGTGAAGTCTGGAACACTCGTAAAATTAGTTTGTAGCTGAGAGACGAGTAATAGGAGAAAAATTTGTCATTTTCTCTTAAGTCACTCACACTAATAATTTAAGGACAGATTTGTGCATTTTTAACTTATTGGTTAACCGTCTTGCATGAGGCTCATTTATTAGTCACACCAATATATTTTAAGCATTTATTTTGTTCCGGTTTTTAGTCCAAGTGAGAAGGTTAAGTTGCTGGTTCTGGTTCATTTGTCACTCAACCCAGGCAATGCAAAATTTCAATTCACTTCAGCTGATTGCATCAAGTCACTGATTTTGCAGGACACACCCCTCCTGGATGAGCATGTGGCAACATTATATATATGCTTACTTTACTTTGTTAACTCTACAGCAATACTTGGAAGCTGTGACAGTTGAGAGAAAAAACTCCCTTTTAGCAGAGAAGAAACCTCCAGCAGAACCAGCCTCAGTGTAGGCAGCCCTCTGCTGTGGCCGACTGGGGTTCCAGGAGATAGAAGCAGGCTGGCAAAACAAACATAGAAGCACTGATAATAAAAGGTAATGGTGAAATAGTTCCACAGAAAGCTCTATTGAATAAAAGAAACAGTTTAGAATGTGAGCTGTGAGTCAGTTTTCATGTCAAATGTATTACAGAGAGAACATACAGTTAGTCAGTGTAAAAATTAGACCATAGCTATTTGTAAGACAGAAACAGGACAAAAGACTAAAAAAACAGGCCAGATTCTATCATCTATAGCTGAAGGTGTTAATGAAAGCAGCCCAGCTGATATTTCTCTCAAGGATGGTCTCAAAGCAAAAAAAGAAGAGAAAATATAATGTTAGGGGTTGAACAAACAAAAACTAAAAATAGAGATGGAATGAAACAGAATGATTAAAAAGGTCCCCTATGTTCTCCTGCAGTCTAACCCTATAGCAGCAGACCAGATGAAGCTACTAGGAGAAAAAGCAGACAGAACATAACGTTACAGATTGAACTAACAAATACTGCAGAATGGGAGAATAGAGATAAAATGATGAAAATGGGTCCCTATGTCCTCCAGTAGTCTAAGCCTATAGCAGCATAACTATAGAGATTACTCAGTATAACCTGAGTCACTCTAACTATAAACTGTATGAAACAGGAAAGTTTTAAGCCTAGCTTTAAAAGTAGAGAGGTTTACCTCAAGGACTAAAACTGGTTGTTGGTTCCCTTTAAGATAAGTTCCAAAACCTCTGAATTTGTATATGTGTGGTGGTTCTTAAAGCACTGATTATAGTTGCAGTTTATTTTTTGTTACTCTTTCAAAAAAGAATTGATCATAATTTTGTCAAGACTGTTTGTAGCTCTAATACTTGATACTCATTCTTTTTTATTAAGCACCTTTTAATCAGTGTGCTTCAACACAGCTAATTGCAGACTACCAGTTTACCAATTACCTTTTTTGGCTAAGACTTAGTGAAGCATATCACTGACTAAAGGCTGAAGGATTGTCCCGACGGCAACCTTTCTCATGATTAAAAAAAATAACTTTTAATGTATTCATGGAAAATAAAATGTTGCTAATTAAATTTACCAGAAATTTTTTTTTATTGGAATATGACACTCTATTAAAATAAATCTAGATAATACAGCTTATAAATGTAAAATAACAAGTATTGCATTGTATTTCCGAGTATTGAGCCTCACCAGTATTAGTTCATATAATGAGATTTTATATTATCTTTCAAAATTCTGCAGAACATTTGCAATGTGGGAATTGATCAAATAAACTCAGACTTCTATAAAGAATTTATTTTTAGGATGATCCTTACCTAAAGTACGGGTTCTTCTTATTAAACCTTTTAAAATATGATAAGCTGAGAATTGTTTCCAGCAGAGAATCAATAGGGATCTACAAAGCATTATTAGCAGAATCTCTGGAGGATATGATTGGCTTACTCACTAACTGAAGAAACGTTAGATAAATAGCAATATCTTATCCTAAATCAAAAACGCACTTATTTTTAGCTGCAGCAACAGTTTTTCTGTTTTTGTGTTGTTTTTCATGTTTTTGATCTAATTCTGCAACATTTACTTTAAATGTAAAATGTATTTAATATCTCTGCTGCAGCAGTGCATAAAGGAGGCTGCATTTAATTATCTGAGCTATGGTTTCTTTATGTTACGTGGGGAAAACTAAACAGCACAGCACAATGATCATATCTGGTTTATCTGTGCTTTTTCTATGCTTTTCATGCTAGATTCTGACACTTTCTGAGTGGGGGAGGATGTAGTCTAAAAAGGAAATGCAAGAGGAAAAAGGAAACCTGCATACACTGAAGGACACATTGATGTTTCTTTAAGAAATATTTAAAAACTAAGCTTTCAAAAATATATAGATTTATATCTGTATCTATGTAGACAACATAGATCAAATCAGATGTTATATTTCTAAAAACCCACCATGTGTTCAGCATAAAGCATGACAAGTAGCACAAAAAAACAAACTCTGCAAATGTAATTTCTTTTCTATGTTTAAAATAAGGTGACTTTCATTTTGTAGTCGCCACTTGGTGGAGCCAGTAGTCACATGCATTTTCTCGTTGCATAGTGAGCCTATTAGAACATCTCTGCTGTCTTTTCTATGAGAGGTCAAATATAGCTTTAAAAGCTATGTAAGAAATAGAAGACATATTACAAATGTACCATACTTTTGAAAATAAAATACCAATAGGTTACAGGTGATCCAGTGCTGAAAGGTCATTTGTTAAGAAATGTTAGCGTCAAACTCAAGGTAATAATCTCTGAAAGGAAGCAGCTGTGAGACCTCTTCTGTTCGGTATGAGAAGGAGAAAATCTTTAAATGTTCACTCTTCTGTGACCAGCTGAGGCTTCCCTTCTCCTTATGTAACATAGAACTCCCCATCCTTCTCCAAAAAAAAGGTGAGGACTTTATAAAGGTCCTCACTTTACTAGTAAAATATGAAACATATCTTATATCTCAGCTTTAAGTATAAGTATACACTAATTTAAACAAAAAGAAAAGATCTGATAATACTCCTAAATCAGAAAGGTTGTAGTGTTACAGATATTTTGTCAGCTAAAGTACCTTTGGAGCAGTTTACATAACCTAAACCACAGATTGAAAAAGAATAACCAAGCGTGCGCTATTAGATTCTGTTAATGGTTCAGTGACTAAAAGGAGCGTTAGATGAGGGATAAAGAAAAAAAAAATAGCTATGCCATTCTTGTTTAAGAGAATGCATTTTAAAGAACATTTGGAGAATTTTAGGCTGTTGAGTTTTGGATTTGGACATTTACAAGGTTATTTTGCAGTGAAGAAAAGTCTTGATAAGTTATGACTGATTATTTTTCCTAGTCAGGATATTATGGCAAAAGAAAAACAAATATGGCAAAAAAATAAAATTCTTCAGGCTTTTCCCTTGAATTACGGAGCCCCCTAGGGGACATGGGGAATTTTTTTTTTTCTTTTGCGTTACCTCGCAAAACTTTTGCGTTCCCTCGCAATACTTTTGCGTTCCCTGCAATAGCCTCTTTGGTGTTGGCCTCTCAAGTCACTTTTAGTGTTCCCTCAGCAAAAACTTTGCGTTCCCTCGCAAAACCTGCGTTACCTCGCAATAGGGCTTGGTCGTCGCGACCATGTTGATGCGCACTTTACGGCTTCCCCAGACTATTGCCTGTGTTCTCCCTCCTCAGCCGTGTTTTGGCTCTCGTTTAATTTCACCGTAACTTGATTTCAACCATGGTAAACCGTTGCTGTATGTAGTTGGGCTGTAACCAAAAGACTGTCCCAAAACAATCACATGAGTCGCCGATTCGGGAAAAAAAACTTATCAAAATAGGGAGGTCAGGCCTTATATCCCTCCCCACCGCTGTCCTGGACACATAGGAGGCGCAAACAAAACGGAGACCAAATTAGAAAGTTAACAGATAACAAAATGTTTGTAACTGTCGGCATAGCTTAGTTGGGAGGATGTGAAGTCAGGAAGAAAGCAAAAAGAACACACAGATTAAAATGACCAAAAATATAAGCTATGCAGAGGCAGTTAAAAATGTCAATGAACAGAAAATAAGAGGTTGAAAAAGCAGGGCAAATTCACTGCAAAGTGAGATACAGACAGAGGAAAAGATGATACGTAGAAAAACTTTTATTTTCATGGCATATGTCATCAACTGTACTGACCAAGCCAAGAATAAGGCCGAAAAGATTATCTTCATGAGGGGGGGAAAAGTTTTTGGGGGTTTTAAAGAGGGATCATGGGAGAGCATAAACAAAAATGGAGGTAACGCGCGCCCAGACATCTGGTGGAAATAATTCATGTTAATATACAATGGAATGCGTTTGATTGACGGACAGGAACAAGGATATTTGATAGTCTTGAGGAAAAACCAGAAATTATTTGTATTCAGGAAACATGGCTCGTTGGATTTTGTGATTAGGATATAGTTGTGATATAGGCAGGAGGGGGAGGAGGTGGATGTGGTATATTTTAAAGAAGGGAACAATATCAGGTTTTTTTAGGGAAAGGAAAAGAACTTGAATATATAACAAGGAAATTTGGGAACAAGGTGGTAAAGTTAAAATAAAAAAAATCCATGTAAGGTATTATCAATTGTAATAGCATTAACTGAATATTTAAATGTTTTGGTGTGATTTTAGCGCTAATAGTACATTATGGGGGTCTTGTAATGTAGAAATGGGTAATAGAAGAATAATACAATAAAATCTTGTATGTATATTGGGAGGGACTAGACTTATTAATAACAGGGATGG
Organism: Cyprinodon brontotheroides; assembly: GCA_018398635.1. NCBI lineage: Eukaryota > Metazoa > Chordata > Actinopteri > Cyprinodontiformes > Cyprinodontidae > Cyprinodon > Cyprinodon brontotheroides. Next base: position 15,832 of record JAGKQL010000516.1, read on the forward strand.
AATTCTATATAATGTTCAACACTGCTGCTGTGGATAATAATTTTAAATTGTGTCATCCCAGGAAATAAAAGTAGATTAAATGAAATGTAAAATAGAAAGGTCCGTAAATTGGGATTTTAATAAAGCAGATTGGATTAAATTTAGGGCCAAATAAAAGAAAAAGTGGATATGGAAATGAATATAGATGAAATAAATTTAAAAACAGGAGATAATCTTGGAAGCAGCAGATAAACTGTGAAGAAAGTAGGCTGTAAAAATTCTAAGAAAATAGTACCATGGTGGACAAATGAATGTAAAGAAGCAATATTGCAAGAAACAAAAGCATTTAAGGTATTAAGAGGTAACTTAAAAGTATGAGAATTTAATTGATTATAAAAGCAAGCTATGGTATGAATAATTAAGAATACAAAAATACTGGGAAATTTTGCAGCACAATAGGGAAGAAAAACATAGAAAAAATTTTGAAAATGATTAGAAGAATGAATGGCATTAAAAAAGAATGAATATCCTATATTAAAGTAGATAATATAAATATAGTTCGATGATAAAAAGTAGAAATATTGGCAAGAAACATTCAGTAAAACCACAAAGTTCTGACAATATTGGTGAGGAGGTAAAAGCAGAAAATACAAAACTCAAATATAAAAAGATGTGTTTGCAGAATGAAGAAGAAGCAAATAATTTGTTAAATGTTGAATTCACAAAAGCTGAATTGAAAATTTACAAAACTTAAGAAATACAGCACCAGGGAAAGATAAAATATGGTATAGAATGATAAGTCAGCTCAGGCGAAAATCTTAAAGGATAATATTTGGAATTTTATAATAAAATTTGGGAGGGAAATTAAATGGAATGGAAAAAGAATCAATTATAGTACCAATAGCAAAACCAGGGAAAAATAAATCAATACCAGAAAATTATAGACCAATAGCTTTAACATCAAATTTGTGTAAAATAATGGAAAAAATGATTAACAATAGACTAATATTTTATTTAAATAGCAAGGGTTTTTATGGAAAAAGGATGTACTAATGATCCAACATTAAAATCTTAGAAAAGAGGCACAAGTAAAATAAAAAAAATGTGGTGGCAGTATTTTTTCTATAGAAAAACGTATGATATGATGTAGATTAAAACATAAAAAAGGTTGGCATTAAAGGAAAGATATATCAATGGATTAAAAGACTTTTTTTACTAAATAGGAAAATTCAAGTTAGAATCGGTGAAGTAACATCAGGAGTATATGAGAGAATGGTACACCACAGGGGAGTATAATAAGTACTATTGTTCTCTATTATGATAAATGATATTTTTTAAAGGTATTGATAAAGAAATGGGATGTTCACTTTTGGCGGATGATGGAGCCGTTTGGAAAAGAGGGGAAGAATTTAGATTTCATTGTTAAAAAATTACAAGATGTTATTAATGAGCTAGAGAGATGGGCATGCAATGGGGATTTGTTTTCATGAACAAAAAAGTAATGGTATTTACTAGGGAAAAAAAAACAGGGAAGTAAAATTAAAATTATATAGTCAAGAGTTAGAGCAAAGTAAAATGTATTAAATTTCTAGGATTATGGTTTGATGATAAACTAAAAATGGAATGTACATATATCAGAAAGTTGTTGATAAAAGTAAATAAAAATCTTAAATATTTTGAGATGCTTGGTGATTTCAACCATGGTAAACCGTTGCTGTATTGTGGGCTGTAACAGCGCATCACATGATCGCCGAGGGAAAAACCTACAAAATGGGATAACTTTCCACCGCTGTCCTGCCTGGAGGCGCAAACACGGAGACCAAGTTTCACAGATAACAAAGAGTCGTCGGCTAGCTTGGATCGCGGCTGTAAGACGACAGAACAGAACTTTCCACAGTATCCTGATGTCAATGCGAGTGTGTTCCCTGCATTTTCATTCTGGTAAGTTAAAGATGCACGGTTTTATTTTATAGCCTACAGTGTTTCCTTCCTTCATCCGTGGCACCACATACATGCATGAACGCGCGCCCAGAGACTGTTGATATAGCATTTTCATCCTCGTTGGTTGATATAGCATTTGATATAGCATTTTATCCTCTTTGGTAGAACACACTGCCAGTTCCTACAAGGACAGGGACATCCCTCTCCATTTTCAAAAAAAACCCTGAGGTTGACAGCTGTCATAGCACCACTTATAAATTTTGCTGATCCTAGCGCTTACCAGCCGTCTTGTAATGTAATGTAATCATATAATACAATATAATAATGTGTATATTGAGGATCATTGATAACATTATGGTTCTATATGTGTTCAACACTGCTGCTGTGGATAATAATTTTAAATTGTGTCACCAGGAAAACCAGCAAATGAAATGTACACCTCGCATCCGGATTGGGCACCATCACTACACTTGGGCCACACTGAGATAAAGGCCACACAGACTGCACGCTATGAGAGACAGGAAAAGAGAAAACGGCAAAGGACTGACAGTACACCTGCGAGGATGAGACAGCTATTGATGACCTTGTTCCACCCGGTAAGCCTTACAGAGCCAGCAGATTCAACACCGTATGTTGCTTTTGTGGCTTTTTCAGCTGCATGATGCACATTTAGCTAAAAGATGTCCTTATTTTATCCATAGTGGAGACACCAGCACCAGCTGAGGATGGAGCTGAGCAGACACCGCTGACAGAATGTGACTTCTGTCAGCGCCGGCGTGCTGAAATCAACCGGCTGCTGGAGGAGAACAGGACCCTGAAACGTGAGCTTGGCCAGAGAAAAATGGATGAAGATTTCCTGAAGGAAGACACCGTCAAAGTGAAATACTACACTGGACTTCCACACCTTAAAGTCAACCACTTTATTCTGGTGTTTATGAATTACTGTATTAAAGAAAAGATTGATGCTCAATATGGAATTGACAATTTCTTTGTATCAACAATACACTCTAAGCAAACATTTAACAAGTGGGTTGTTTTTTAGCCATAGGTGTGTTTTGCATCCATACCCAAAAGCAAGAGGTCTCAAACGATCAGATCCTTTTCAGTGTTTATTTGCAAGTAGTGAAACTTGAGAACACAGTGTAGCGCAGAACAGTGCAGTGCAGTTTGAATGCTTGTAGGTAAATGGTTACAAATAAAAAATGGACGCGATGAAAATGCAGTGCAATTACTTACAATAACATAGTATGTATTTATACAAAATGTTCAATCCTATTAATAAGTCGGTCTTAATGAAACATCAATGGAGAAATGGAAAGTGGAGATATTGCAAATTATTATTATACAAATTGTAGTTATAGTAAACATTAACAGTTAAACACTGTTAGTGCAAATTCTTATATAAGTATTTATAATAATATGCATTACTTAAATTGTATAAATAAAGGCTGCGATGCAATATGTCATGATATACAATAATATAATCTATAATTGTATAATAATATAACAACGTGCAATAATATGCAAATATAACAATACAATGTAATAATACAAAATACTATGCTTTTTATAAAAAATGTCTATGTATAAAAAAAATTCCAAAGTAATAAAAAATACGTATTTATGAAACATCAATTACAAACATAAAAATTGGAGGTAGATCAAATTAAGTAATAACAGATATCAATAACATTTGAAGTAGTGCAAATTATTACCGGTACTATAGTACACATTAAAAAACAATGTTAGTGCAATGTCTTATATAATTACTTTTAACAATATGCATTTCTTAAATTGTATAAATAAAGGCTGCGATGCAATATGTCATGATATACAATAATATAATCTATAATTGTATTGTAATATAACGACGTGCAATAATATGCAGCTGCAATGTCTTTCACTGTCTCACAGTGCTGGAGAAGGACAGCTGGTGGAGCATTTTCAAACTTTGGGTCGCGCAGACGGTCTTGCAGGGGTTTTGGGATCACAGCTGGCTGGACAGGAGCAGCATAGTTGTGAAAGTAGGGCTTCACTGTGGACATACAAACTGACCTATGGTTCTGAAGAACAGGGAACATTGACGATAAGTCGTCCAATGTGGCTTGGGCAGTGCGTCTGCTGGCCCGTGTCCGTAGGCCAGGCATGGGAATGTTGTCATCGATGACTCTGTCCAGAGCAATCCTCTGCGCTTTGGATGAAGTGAAGTCCATCTTGTGGGCGACTTCACCGCTGACTTTGTTGATACCTGCTGGTATTTTCCAATAAGCTGGCACATCTGTCACAGTCTTTTTCCCACGGATGCGGACTGCTGCCTCAATCATAAACAGCAGAGCCCCAACATGTGTACATGCCTCTGCAATTCCAGCCATGCATGTACAGTGTGCACAGCAAACCTGCCCATCGTCAGCAATGATGACCCATGGCTTCAGGGGAGTCTCATTAATGCGCTGAGAGTGCAAGACCTGAGGAGAAAAAAAATAGACATAAATTATGCAGGTAAGGACACCATTATATTTCATTCTATGCAGGAAAGCAAACGTTAACCTCAACCCCTCATGCATGTGTATACATATCATATAAATCACAGTTATACAACAGTAAAGTATAACAACCACGCTGTTATATTGTTATATCACTTAAAAGAAAAAGAAATGAAATGAGCACAGGACATTTAAACCTGCATAATACCTCTGACTGAATGATTTAAGCTCAAAGTTACCCGTTACAGTGTTTTATGAGGTCAGATTTAATAACCCGCAGTCAATACTGCACTCATTTTTCTAAATAGTTCACTTTGAAAGACTGATTCAAACTAGGAGTTAACTTGAATGGCCACAGCACTGCACTATTGTTTATTTTTTTATATTTTGCGGATCTTTGACTATTTAATCTGTTCCTTAAAATTTTATTAATAACAATGTTCAATAAATGATTTTCAACAAAATACAGATGTAACACCTATCCAGTTTCTGAATGATGGTAAAAAATCTTGTTTCTACCAGCAGCTGGGGGAGACTAGATTAGAAGATGGTTCAGAAAACCTGTTAGGACACATTTTTTTTCTAACACTAAGTATCAAACAAATGCTGATTTCTATTTCAGCAAATTATTCTTAAATTTTTTTTTAATATTTTGAATAAATGTTTTGATGAAGATTTGAGATTCCTTTCACTGAATGAATGGTCACAAAGCTAGTGTTAAGCTTGAAGTCTCTGGCCAAGCTCACGTTTCAGGGTCCTGTTCTCCTCCAGCAGCCGGTTGATTTCAGCACGCCGGCGCTGACAGAAGTCACATTCTGTCAGCGGTGTCTGCTCAGCTCCATCCTCAGCTGGTGCTGGTGTCTCCACTATGGATAAAATAAGGACATCTTTTAGCTAAATGTGCATCATGCAGCTGAAAAAGCCACAAAAGCAACATACGGTGTTGAATCTGCTGGCTCTGTAAGGCTTACCGGGTGGAACAAGGTCATCAATAGCTGTCTCATCCTCGCAGGTGTACTGTCAGTCCTTTGCCGTTTTCTCTTTTCCTGTCTCTCATAGCGTGCAGTCTGTGTGGCCTTTATCTCAGTGTGGCCCAAGTGTAGTGATGATGCCCAATCCGGATGCGAGGTGTACATTTCATTTGCTGGTTTTCCTGGTGACACAATTTAAAATTATTATCCACAGCAGCAGTGTTGAACACATATAGAACCATAATGTTATCAATGATCCTCAATATACACATTATTATATTGTATTATATGATTACATTACATTACAAGACGGCTGGTAAGCGCTAGGATCAGCAAAATTTATAAGTGGTGCTATGACAGCTGTCAACCTCAGGGTTTTTTTTGAAAATGGAGAGGGATGTCCCTGTCCTTGTAGGAACTGGCAGTGTGTTCTACCAAAGAGGATAAAATGCTATATCAACCAACGAGGATGAAAATGCTATATCAACAGTCTCTGGGCGCGCGTTCATGCTTGTATGTGGTGCCACGGATGAAGGAAGGAAACACTGTAGGCTATAAAATAAAACCGTGCATCTTTAACTTACCAGAATGAAAATGCAGGGAACACACTCGCATTGACATCAGGATACTGTGGAAAGTTCTGTTCTGTCGTCTTACAGCCGCGATCCAAGCTAGCCGACGACTTTTTGTTATCTGTGAAACTTGGTCTCCGTGTTTGCGCCTCCAGGCAGGACAGCGGTGGAAAGTTATCCCATTTTGTAGGTTTTTCCCTCGGCGATCATGTGATGCGCTGTTACAGCCCACAATACAGCAACGGTTTACCATGGTTGAAATCCGTTACAGTGAAATTAAAGCGAAATAAAACACGGCTGAGAGGGAGAACACTGTGCAATTGTATGCATTAATGTTATTTAAGATTTAATCCAATAACATTCAGAGGGTTGTGTGTGTGTTCATGACCTATTATTGCCACACACCGGATGTTGATATTTTTTTCTTAAAGGAGCGATAAGTGAAATTTCTCCATTACATGACAAGTGATGCATTTTTCTGCCACCACTCCTGCTACAACCAAGCCCTCATCATCATCTTATCTGGGCATATCTGGTGAAGAATGGCGTAAATAATAACTTTGTAATGCTGTTAGCAAGAACATTTCTGGCCCTCTCCTGCCTATTGCTCCCACCACGTGGTGCTCTCTGGGCAGTATGTGTAATGTAAGGTTGTATGTAATGTATGTAATGTTAATATAATATTAAGGTTTAAACCCTTGTTAACATAAATGTTATAACTTTAAAAATGTTTTAAACCCATTAGCATCTGTTCAAGACTAATAGTATACTTTTGCTTCTAGCTTGACATGTTGGCTTTTCACATTGATCTTTACGTTGACCTGACGTTACCGCTTTTGGAAACAATCCCTGTTTTAGACGATCTGTCCCCAGCAAATCCCGGGCCCCTGAAATGTCCCTGATTTCATTGTTTGATGAATGGAAACATCTTTTCTCTGCATATATTTTCGTATTCTTATTAAGAGCACAAACTGAGCCTGTTGCCAGGTCTGCTGCAACAAGGTCAGCAAATATACAGCAGTTACTAAATGGCTTTTTTGCCAACAACCCAAATACTTAGCACACAAGCTAACACTGTTGTCTCACCATGACACTTGCCCTACTCTCCACTGATTGTGCCTACAGTACAACTTCATCTTGGCCATTAATTCTCCCCTTTGCACTCTCTCTGGTCTGTTGGGCATGCAAGATGCTTATGATTAGTCTGTGCACAATCATATGTTTAGTTGTACATACAGTATTGAAAGTCTTTCTCTTTTCTAAATTAGCATCCATTACTGCTCCCGTACCTCAGTTTTATATACAGAAGTGCAATTTTCCCTGAAAGACCCCCCAAAAAACCTCTTTAAATTATGCTCTTTAAAAGCCACATCACTTTTTAATGCTTCTCTTCCTAATACTATATGAAAACTTTGCTTCCCTTTTACCATAATGGAAAGGGCTCTTCAGCATTGCATGATGGTTATGGAACAGTGGACCGCCCTACACCCTCTGCAGGGCTCTTGAGGGTGCTTGGGAGTTTTTCCAACTAGTTCACATGAGGTGTGTGGACCTGGAGAAGGCATTCAACCATGTCTCTTGTGGTGCCCTTTGCGGGGCACTTAAGGAGAACAGACTACCAGTGGGTATCCGATTTCTGTACAAGTGGAGCAGGAGCCTGGCCCATATTGCCTGCATTAAGTTGGACCCATTCCGGATGCATGTTGGACTCCGCAAGACCTACCCTCTGTCACTGGTCCTGTTGATGACCATTATGGACAAGATTTCCGGTTGTCGACCGGAAAAGGCAGCCTGTCCCCTTCAGGTTGGAGGAGAGTCCCTACCTCAAGTCTATCTTCAGGCCTCAAATATCTTGGAATCCTGAACAAGAGTGAGGGGAGAATGGATCAGGAGAACGATAGACTGATTGGTGTGGTTGCTGCTAAAATTCGGACGCTGCACTAGTCTGTTCTGGTGAAGAGAGAGCTGAGTTAAAAGGCAAAGCTCTCTCTTTCAGCGCAAGCTGCTGAAATCTGCTTTCTCCACACTGTAGCTGGCTTTTCCTTATAGATAGGGTGAGGAGCTTGGCCATCCGTGAGAGGCTCGAAGTAAAGCTGCTTTTCCTCATTGAAAGGGGTCAGATAAGGTAGCTCAAAGATCTTTTTCGGATGACCACTGGACGCCTCCCTCAGGAGGTGTTCCAGGCACATGGCACCAGTAGGAGGACCAGGAGACGACCCAGGACATGCTGGAGGGACTATGTCTCTCAGTTGGCCTGTGAGCATCTCAGGCTTCCCCCAGCAGAGCTGGAGGATGTGTCTGTGGAGAGGGAAGCCTGGGAGTCTATAATGAGACTGCTGCCCTGTGAGTTGGTCCCGGAAGAAATGGGTGACGATGAATATGAGTATTTTATTTTCTGGCACATCACTTCTCATCTCTTTTGAACTTTATGGGAGACAAAAATAATATTTTACTTTCATTAAAGCCTAGGCTCTAATTTTTTTTTCTAGGGGGTTCAGATTACTTTATGTCTCTGTTTTAGAACAGTGTAAAACTGATAGAAACTCAGAGATGAGAAAAATAGGAAGATTGATATATGGCTAAAAGCAAAACAACAAAAGTCGGATAGGAAGAGGAATGAGTCTGATAGGGAAAAAAGGTGTAAGGAAAAAAGGTGTAAAAAAAGCCGAAGACTATGTGAAAAAGAGAGGCAAAGAAGATTGTCATGTTTGAATGTGTGAATGGCCCCCCAGCTCCCCAGTCCTCTATAACTACTCCTATCCCTTTTTTTCTTTATATATTCTCAGGAAATGCTAACACCAGTAAGGAAACACACATT
>JAGKQL010000517.1:0-25020 GCA_018398635.1 Cyprinodon brontotheroides
TGTCATGAAATAGCTTTCAGTTTAAAAAAAAACACATTTCCTCCAAACCACAATAGTGAAGCTGTCTTTTGTTGCTACCAGTCAGTTCATTTCTTCTCACTATTTATAAGTTGTTTATTAACCAGCTGTTTTTTATTGTAAAAGGTAATAACAGACCTCACAGATCTTTAAAGATATTAAGTTTATGTTTTATTTGATTTTATATGCTAACCCAGCAAAGATAAACCTTTTTTCAAATTTTGCTCCTTAAACTAAGCTTTATCAGTCTATCAGGCATCATAAGATTACATTGTAGTTTTTGTTTGAAACAAATTCAGCTAAAAAGCAGCACAGAGCCAAAAAAAGTTTATACTGCAACACTATTTATTTGTAAATATTAAGAAAAAACAACTGAATATCTAGCATCCACTCATAAAAATATAAAGCACACAAGATTTTTATGAAACAAAGAAATTACAAGAAATAGAAATAATTTTTGATAGCTATGCTAATACATTTCCACAAAGCAAAACAATATTGATGGTTATAAAATGAATACATTTTCAGAAGCAGAACTGAAACCTCTCTCTCTCTTCTACCAGAATCAGTTGTTCTCATTAAAAGGTATCAATACATTATCAACATCTATATATTTATTTATACTTAGCAAGTCATTTCAGTTTAATAATACTTAATTAATCCACAAGGCAAATCAGCAAGGAGCAAAATAGGACAAAAATTAATGAAGTCAAAACTATCAAATTACTTGTGTGTTTAAAAAGATTTTTGCTAAATATTGATATCACTCACATGTTTTTTAAATCATGCCCTATGAAACACTGTAAAGGATCGGATCAGCTTCAGTTTTTCACTTACAGCGTGCTTCTATTCATAACCCCGAGTCCGAACATCAGCATAGACACTTTGTCCCTCGGCTGCCTTCGCACCTCTCTTCACTTTTAGCTCGGTCTTCCTCTTAGTAAATTTTGGTTCAGAATAAACCAAAACATCTTCATTTGTCTGCAGGAAGAAATCATTAATAATGGAGAAAAGTCACAAGATCCAATCACTGACTGATGTTACCAACTTACCAATTGACTTTGCTGGCCAGCAGTTATTTCAGAATGCGAGGTGGCCCCTAAATTATAGCATGAAACAAAATTATTCAGGAGAAATATTTTATAATAAAAGACAGTAATGCTACATAGAATAACGAGGTTTTCATACCAGTAACAGCATTCTTTACTTTCTGGATGGTGTGGATTAGATAGACAATAACAGTCAAGCTGATTACCAAAGCAGCACACAGAACAATGACCATAGTTATCCCCAGAGAAAGAGACGAAGATGATCCTGGAAATTAAACAACCAAAAAACGTTGTATTGTGCATAGAATAAAAATAAGTATGAATTACCATTGAGGATTCTGATTCTTTGTAAACTAGTAACTAAAAAGGAAAAGCAAACATATGTCAGTTATACCTTGTATTTGCAGTTTTGTTCAGTTTCCATACAACATCTGTCCACATTTCCAATTTGGTTGATACGTTTCCAGCATCAGAGGACCTGATATTGCTCCATGAGAAGCTGTAGACACATTTCATTGCAGATGGAGCTCCAGGAAGCTGCTCACACTTATCACCAGCGTTTCCATGAACATAAATCACATTGGGTTGAGATTCATCAGATGAAGTTTTAAACCAGTGAACCCTTGGATGATCTGAACATGAGAGGCTGTCAGCATCAGAGATAACTGAACACTGAAGGGTCACAGAGTCTCCTGGAAGCACTGGAAGGGATGGGAGCTCTTCATCAATCGGAGTAATTTTAGCGTCTGGTTCTGTTAAATAGAGAAACAAAAGTTTAGTTTATTCTTTAAATCAACATAAAATGCATTGAATATCTACATCATCCATTTAAAGTGAGAAATCAACCAGATTACATCAGCAGCACTTTGCTGCCTCAGGAAGATATTAGATACTAAAAACTGAGCTTCAACAAGGGAATAATTATTTTAATTACCTTCAACACTCAAAAATATTGTAGTTAAAATGGTTTTTCGTAGCTCAATAACTTGTTCGCAGTAGTAGAAAGCGGTATCGCTCATTCTTGTTTGCTGTATTTGGAGAAGAAAAGTTCCTGGTTCTTGTTTGGTTATAATATGTGGAGTTCTATTAATAATGATGTGGTTAAAAGTGTAAGTTGCTCCTAAAACCTTGGGTGAGTTTCCAACATCAGATTTCATCCAGTAGAGAAAACCTGTCAAATTAGCACTTCGGGGGCATGTTAGAGTGACATCTTCTCCAGCAGTCACAGTTTTTGCTGTATATTTTTGTGTACATCCTGAAATACAAATTAAATGCATTTAAAATCTCATATCAAACACCAAAATAATGTAAGATTGACAACAATACTCACCTCCAACAGGAAAGAGGAGAACTGTACATATTATGATCATCATTGTTCTGGTATTTCAGCTGAGGCGTCTAATTAACATTTTTATAAGCTTATTTAATGGGAGGAGCACATATGGGTGGCCGCTTCTGAAAACAACAAAGTTCTGTCCAACCCTCTTCTATTGAAATATACCACAACTGTGGAAATAATCATACTTCACACATTGTGGGGTCCAGCAACTTTACTGCTGCAGCTGTGAAAATATTTCAGTATTGTTTCATCTAAATACGAATCCCTGCTGTGATCAACTGTTTTTTCAAGTATAGTAATTTCTAGCGGTAATAGAAGAGATGAAGTTCAATTGAAATTATTATTGATCGGAATTTAGCTCAATTAAGTTATTTCAAATAATAGAAAATTTGTGGTGGCTTTGACGTACACACTAGCTCAAAAGTTTTGTGTAAAAACACTAAGGATCTGCTCTAAATAGTTAGAGATAAATGGAGTAACTTTACAAGTTGAATCAGGCAAGTTTTGTAAAAATGAATTAAGAAAAGCCCAGATAAAAGCCTTAATTTAACTTTGAATTATTGGTGTTAGTAATTAAAAATAAATTACACCAGAATCAGAGGTGGATAATTCAGGGCCAGAAAGTAAAAACTCTGCCTTGTTTTCCTTTTTCCTGTAACTTAGCCAGGTGATTTATCCCTCATATGATTAGTCTGTATGGTGGAGCTAGAAATCGAGATGTTGGAACTGATCTCTGATTAGGCCTGGATTATCCACCTCTGTCCAGAATAATGAAAAAAATAAAACGTAAAGATCATAAACAGGTCTTCTTATCTGGTTTAAATTTTATACTCTGACACCAGATCTCAAGCTGTTAGTCTGCCTTTCTCTTTCACTTTGCTTTGCTGCCACCATTTGGTGAATATATGCTCACTGGTAAATTTATTAATTATGAAGTGTATTAAGCAGGCAGCAACTCAGGGTCTTTGGTTCAGAACTGCTCACAGTGCAGAGAGGCACACAGGATGTCTGGCAAGGACAGGAACTAGGTGTTATCTTGGTTGATCAACAGGCAAAGATATAACAAAAACTCCTTATTTGTTGTGTCAGAGCGGGCGTACCAGCAGGCAGTGCTAGAGTTTTAGCTGAGAGCTCTTTCGAGGATAGTCCTTTTTTGTTCAGAAAAAATGGACTATGGTTCCAGAGATTGCACAGATTGCACCACATGTAACGTGATGTCCAGCTGGAATGTTCAGGTCTATCCGTTGCATCCAGACTGAGATCGAGTTGAAGAGAGAGAAAAGAGTTTCCTCTTTGTATTTAAAGAAGCCATAGGGCACGGTTCAGGATGTGATGTTAGGAGGACTGGCCGCATCAAAATACAGCCTAATCTGACAGCCTCAGTGAAATTTGTGATTCTGATCCGTAGATTCTAGTCTTTCGGTGCCTTTTGTGTCCTTTTGCTTGTTTCAAGTATTTTCCTTGTTTAGGAATTTATCTTGTCTTTACTTTTAACATTCCATGAAAGGTTAGCATCAACATTCCAAGTATTTGATGATCTTTTGCTATTTTCCTTTTTTCACATGTCCCTGTTATTTCAGGCATACTATAAAGAGAAGTTGTCTGCCTACATGTGTCTAGGCAGCTTTAATTTTTTACAAAGAAGGGTTCTCTCTCGAGAACATAGAATAAATACAAATCCAGCCCTTGGATGATTACATTAAGTATCCCAAAGACCACATCTGACTTGCAAATGATTCCACAGGGACACAAAGAAGGCCAGGCAAAGCCTCTAATTTATGGAGATCATATTGATTCTCCACTATACATGTGTGTTCTATATGTGGGGATAAGCTGATAAATTAGGGACGTGGCAAAAATTGTAAACTGCAGGAGGTAGAAACCTGAAGAAAACATCTATAATGGAATAATGATGTTTGGAGAAGCCAGTGAAGTTCTGCTGAAATAATATGGTTAGATTTGGGGAATGATGAATTCATTAACTGTATTGTGATTTGAATTGAATAAACAGCTTTTGTTTTGCATTTTTTTTTATTTTTTTTTTTGCTTTAAAATCTTATCACACAGTAAGCTGCAATCAGTCCAGTATTTTCTGGGAATACTATGAGGCAAAAGGATTTCTTTATAGCCCAACAAAAAGTCAATATGCTCAAAGCAAAGCTAAAAACATGTCTTCTGATATTAATGATATGTTTGTCTACATTAATAAAAATGCAGAATTGCTGTTATTTTAATAAAGCAGTCCTTATATCATTATAGTGTATACACAATCATACCCAGAAATAAAGATTTAATGTCTTATTTTATTAAACAGGACATAGAAAAGCAATGGAGCCAATCAGTCATTGATGACTACAATATCTCCATCATAGTGCACAGGCAAGCCTTGCTCACATTGGATGGCAATTCTTCTGGTACGTATAGCCCCCCTGTACTGGCAGTGTGGTAGTCTTGCTCCTTGGTTTTTCAAAGTACAGACAACAATGTCAAAAGGTTGAAGGCTCCTCCTCATTCCCCTGTATGGCTCCCCTGCCCTCTCACAAACTGGCTTAACGAGGCCTACGGTGGCTCGAATGAAAGTGTTGGTTTCCTTGCAAAGGTTGCTGCCGGTTTGTGAGATTTGTCTACTGGTTATTACAGCATCACACTGATTTTGTGTCATCCTTGCATTTATATGCTGTTCAATAAATTTCCGGTAACGAGGGTTAGCAGTTGATTCCACATAGAGTACAGTGGTAGAAAGCAACAGCAAACATGCAAGTGGGAGCTTCATTATTACCTATAGGAGGAAATGTAGAAAAAAAAATATTATTGTGAAATAGATCAAACTTTCAGCTCCTCAGAAAACTAAAATAAGTAAAAATACAAACCAGTTTAAAGACGTGCTCTTTACTTAAGACGTACTCTTTTAGCTGAAATACAACAATAAAAGTTCAAACAGATATATATTTTTTCTAAATATGAAAAACAGTAATATAATGCTGTTGTTACCTCAGTTGCTGGAATAGATACTGGTCAGTAAAATGTGTCAGTAAACCCAAATCATTTATAGGACTTGCTTTGGACTTTGACTTATTGATTGACAAACAAAATGGAAGCAGAAATCAGGACAAACCTTCTAAAGAGGGGACAAAGGTGAAATGGGTTAAAACCTTTCCTAAATCCTTGTAACTAGGCTACAGCAGTGTTGAATAGTATAATTTTTATTTCTTGCACCCAACAACCATGTTCATTTAGATAGTTTTAAGGGACATTTGTAATAGGAAATTCAACAAACCTCAAAGAATATTTCTGAAAAATGTGAAGTCTATAGTTTGGTCAGACATTTCCAATGGAAGAAAAATTTCAGCATAATCTATTTTTTAAGGTTATTCATTAGTTTGATCAGATGTTGAATGTTATTTTCAACATTCCAGCATTATTATAGGAAGATCTCATTATAACATCTGTTTTGCTCACAGCTGAACTGTTTGTCTGTCAACATTTGAATGACCTAAAGCACAGTTACCTTAATTTAACTCAACTTTGTTTGTCAGAAATATGTTGAAAACGTTTTCTGCTGTCTTTTTTTTTTGCTGACTGCCTTCTTCTGCCATTTTTAAATCAGCTTTTACAGATCACCTCTTTGATTTAGCTTTTAAAGCCACTAATGGACGTCACTAATACCCCTGATAACTCGGGAATTTAAGGTTGTGATCCAACTGATTTACTTCCTTTATTATGTTTTTTTATGTACTTGCCTTTCTCTGCTTTTATTTTTCTTCTATTGTATTATCTGATTCATATAAAGCATTTTGAATTGTCCATATATTTAATTGTGCTCTACAAATAAAAATTCCTTGCCTTGCCATTGTTTTAGTAAATAGTCTTCCAGTTTTTTGTTTATAAACAACATATTATTCTGGCAGTTTTTCTTCTCTTTCTACAATTTTATTCCTAATTTTTTTATTTATTTTATTTTAACCATATCAGATATTTGGTCTCTTTTTAAAACATGTCATAATTACATGAGATGTAATTTCCATGGTGGAAATTACTAATCAAATAATTAATCTTCCCAAATATATGTAAATGAAAAGAGCATGTTGATATTTTAGAAGAAAATAAATGGCTTAGATGCAGTTGTACACTTTTCTCTCATACAGGTGAAAATATAAGAGGAGCACTTATTACACCAACTTCTCTGCACATACAATCCAAACACCTGCTATGTTTGCCCAGGTTAAAGTATGTACGCAAAAAAGATCTGGTTGTTGTAGTTTAGAATACAGTTTGGTTAGAAAAACATTGCCCATTAAACATATTTAAAGATTGTTTGCATGTTATGTTTGTTTTTCTTATGTTGCAAATAAAAAAAAAAACGTTTTAAACTTTTCATTAAAACTTTTTCCATCAGCCTGTGTATGTTTATGCAGAAAGATGTTATGATACTAATTTCCGATTTAATACTGATTACTTAGATTGATCATTTTTGTTTGTGAGTTTTGCTTGAGGAAATCAAGAACAAGTTTTTTCTACGCACAAACTTACTTTTAAAATAAAGCTTCTAAGAATAGTTTGTTTTCATGTTGAATTATGTTGACTTCATTTGCAAAATCTGACGTTTCTGTTACTACTTTTGCCCTCAATGACATTATATGTTAACAATGCAATAAACTGATGAAAACAGCCAAAATATTTTAAATGCTGTTAACAGCTTCTAAGGTGATGGGCTTAAATCATTATTTGTTTGATCTAATCTTCTGTTCATCCCTTTCTCTAGAGGAATTACTTATAAAAAACAAAGGCGCTAAGTAAAGAAATAAATCTCTAAATTAGAGGTTAATATAGTTTAGCAGAAGCTTCAATATTACTAAGGTATTACCAGTACAAAACAATCTCCTTATAAATTGTTTCCTTGTTTTCATGTCATTATGTAAGATCATAAAACAAAGTTTATCCAAAGTTAACAAAATGAAATATTTATAAAAGATGATTTTGTAAATTTTGTTAGATTATTTAGAGTGTTAAATTAAATCAGTTAACTGTGTTGCATCAATGGAGTTGTGGTGGCCAGTGTGTTATAAGGAGAGACTGGAAATGTGTCCAAAGCTTTTTTTGTTTGTTTGTTTTGTTTTGTTTTTCTGAACTGATTGGGCATACACCATTCTTTTATTTATATATCAAACATTATAACTTCAAAGTAAAACTAAACAATGATTTAATCTAACTAAGTTGTAATTAATTCATTCAAATGGTCAGGACAGTGTGGGCAAAAAAGATTTACTTTCACAGCTACAATAAATTTAGAAGAAGATCTTGAATTTTTCTGTCTAGTTAGTGAGAGAGAGGGTCCAACTAGGCATGTCAATTTAGCTGGCTTGTGATTGGAGAAAAAAAAAGATGGCTTTTTGCATCTGAACCCTGTCTCCTCTACCTGAACACATTGTTTCAAATAGATGGCCAGTTGCTCTCATTCAGGATATTTTTGTTAGAGCAGTTCTCCTTGTTTTATTAACTTAGGTGATTTATGCAAGTTTTACAGCAGCAAACAAACCTAGGTGAAAAAAACTACCGTCCCTACTGGCTGTTTAAATATTAGGTAAGTTTAAAGTCAGATGTAAAGGAAATAGTCAAGGTCCTGTTTCTCAGAGTAGGCTTTATGTAGTTACTGTGTTTAACCAGCAGGTGGTGCAAAATATCAACGTTGGAAAAGACCCTACAGTCACACTGTTAGTTCAATGCTCTTCCACAAGGTGGTAGCATATCTTTATTTTTTTCTTTATATAATTCATAGGCACGAAAATCTCGAGATTAAAGACAAAAAATAAATAAAAACGGTTTATAAAGAGTATTTGAAGATAAACAGTATTTGAATCTCTGATCTGTGAACTATCTACGGCAGCCTTCCCATTTTCAAAACTATTTATTCTGTCACATAAAACTTCTGATGTTTCTGTTTTGCTTGGGGTTATTTTTCTTTCAAACCAAACGTGTCACTCAATAATAGGAGAGCTGAAACATACAAGGAGAGTTACTCAGCGAGAAAACAAGGCGACATTTGTTGCCTGCAGCTAAAGAGAGATTTATTACACTTATATTTTTCTGAGAAATCCTTCAGGCACAATTTGCTCAAATTTGCTTAATACACCAAAACAATGTCACATGTTAACTCTGAAAGCATGACTAAATGTTGACTGGCTTCAGGGGTAGTCATCCAGAAAGATCACATTTACACCTTTAACTCTAAATTAATTAACCTATTTTCATCTAATTATGGGAAATCTGGTTGTAGAAGTGAGATCAGAGGTTAATACACCATTCTCCACTGCAATGCAGGTCCTTTCTGAGGAACCCATGCTCGTGACAGAGTCCAGAGTAGGACATGTAGGACAAGTAGGACATGCCTTGAAAGAAAAAAAAATGAAAGTGACGTGTCCATGAGGTATCCTGAGCCCCTTTGATGTGCAGCCTATCTGCACAGGTCAGTAGGATCCAGAGGTCAGGAATGCTGACACCTATACCTGCATGCAGACGTCTGCTGACTCACCTGATTTTAAAGTGGCTTGAGTGTGAAAACAAGAGCTGCTAGATTTTCTAGTTTACATAACTCCAAAATACAACAAATAATGAACCCAGAGCTGA
Source organism: Cyprinodon brontotheroides (assembly GCA_018398635.1). Classification (NCBI taxonomy): domain Eukaryota; kingdom Metazoa; phylum Chordata; class Actinopteri; order Cyprinodontiformes; family Cyprinodontidae; genus Cyprinodon; species Cyprinodon brontotheroides. The sequence goes on from JAGKQL010000517.1 coordinate 9,031, forward strand.
ATGTATTATTTGAGATAACACATCAGAGATAGATACCAACCCTTAAAAAATGTGTCAAATTGTTCCATTAATTCTGCCTTTTGCTTTTATTTATTTTTATCCCAAAAACATGATCAAATGTCAAAACTTGGAGCTTTATTCATAAAAATCATAGACTGAATTTAACTGGATTAAGTGTAACCTGTACTCTATTCTCTGCCTCCTGCTTGTTGGACATCCAGAGTCCCAGAGGAGCATGGCATAAAAGGATAGATGATTGATACTTGATCCTGACACCCTGATTACTAACTGCTAACATGATATAATTTCATAACATTGTTCTCTTACACTCTTGTATTTTTTTTCGGAATCCTGTTTTAGATTTGAGGTTTGTAACCTCAAGTCTAAAACCTGCAGATTTATCACACAGGAATCTGATTTTGGTCCATAGACTGATTTTTTAAAGCCTTTGCAGAACCTAAAGTCTCCATTCTGCCCGGTGGTGCAGACTGAGGTGGCCTCTCAGGTTAAACTGTTTAGATTTTCTCACGCTGATCTGTAATCTGCTCCACAATGACCTGCAGGGTATTTATAGAGCTGTCAGGGCCTAAGTTTATGTTGGGATCTGCAGCCGGTCTGTACAGTACTGCACCCTGACAGCCTGAAGTCTGAACATTATCACCCCCCAGCCCCAGCCCCACCCCTTCCACAGACACTAGGACGGCATCAAGGCTGGAATGTGAGTTGGAGTGTATTTTTAGAGCGTTGTCGTCGCCGTGGCAGAATCAGTCGCAGCAGTTGTTGTTTTCAGCGTCATGAGAAGTTTCCATCCAACAACAGCTGCTTCACTTTTTTGATGGCTGCTGTAAGGCTCCGCCCACACTGACCTCATCCCTCAATGATTAACAGCATGAAGTCTGCTTCATATTAGACCATCAACAGAAACATCAAACTCCAAACGAAATTAATGGGGAAGTTACTTTTAAATGCAATTAGATTAATTAAATTGTTGTTCGGTTTGAAAAGAGAATGTTGGGAAAAACCTTTGGGACAAATATTAGATCATGCATGAATTTAATCATCATATTTATCAGTGAAGGTTGTAGATGGATTGAATTAATGTGGGAAAAGCTAATGTCGTTGCTGTGTTTTATATCTTTGCTTTAAAACTTCTCCTAAGAAGGAATGCATTTAATGTCATCCCAATGCTCCGTGGAGGATGGGACTGTAAAAAGGCTTTTACATAAAGATGATAAACCAGGGATGTTGCTTACTTGATTGTTGCTTGAACTGGTTTCTAATTTGTTCTATAAAAACTTTGAAAAAAAACAAAAAACAATTTGGTTTACCAGATGTTGGGAACCAGCCTAATGGTGCTCCATTTCCCAACTATAACCATTTCATCCAGGAAATGTTCCTTCTCTGTTGTAGTCTGAGCCTTTAAGAGGATCTAAGGAGACAGTCATTTACTGAGATCCTTTGATTTGTTCTGTTATCCCTGAAAATAAATCCCTGGAGTTTAGTTTTAAACGACAGGTATTGTTTACGAATGCTGTTTGCTACAGTATTTAAACGTGAGTTTGACAAACTATAACAGTCCAGATTATTTGATAATTAGATTATCAGAATATTAAAAGTCCCTGGCCAAGAGCATTATTTAACAGAGTTTGAGTTCATAGATCAGTTCAGTTTAAAATATATATATATAAATATACAAAATATAGACTCTGACACCAATCTATTTCTACCTCTTCTACAGGCTTGTTTATGTTGTAAAAAGGTGAACTCATCAACCTTTAAATACCTGATAAATAAGCTGTCAATTAATGTCTAATAGAGCTATTCGATGGATTTTATTCAGTTTTTTTTTTTCAGTATCAGACAGAGAGATCCAACGTTCAAACAGAAAGCAGTCTTTATATTGGGACTGTGTTTATCAAGTTTAAAGGCTGTCTATCAGTATTGCCCCTCTCTTAAATCATGAATTAACTGGGATTTATTTGGCATCAACTATTTTCAGCTACAGGCATGATAGGAATAGTCCTAGTCTCTCCAGGCCATTTAGCTGAATTATTGTCAGCATTCATTATGCAACAATAAGAAACACCTAAAGTTTTGTTGTTGTTTTGACTGACAAGACAAAAGTGAAACTGTTTCATCCAACACAAAATAAGATTTTTCATAAAAATAACATTAGACAGAAAGTAAGCCATTGTTGCAGTGTGATGATCAGGAACTGCTAGATTGCACTAATATAAAGTAGCAGAGCAATGATCCAATGTATGTCAGCAAGTTCCAATCTAAATGGCCAAAAAAAGAACTCTAAAAGCAAGTTAGCATAAACACTTAATGGTGGCTGCTGTTGACAAAGGTTTTATACCCAGTTTAGGGAAGGATTACATATAGCTTTATTTCCAAGAACAACTTAACTAAAACTTAGATTTAGACTTAGACAAACTTTATTGTCATTTATTTTGTATAAATTCAGATATACAGATTTCAGACAGTGAATGTGCAGCAGTTTCGCAGGGAAAATGAACAATAAAGTCCAACAGTGATCAAATTGGTCAGTGTGGGAGAGACATAGACAAATAAATAAATAGGTATGCTGCGAAATGCAGTAAAAACATTTAAGTTGAATTCTATTTTGAAGATTCAGCATGTATTGCAAGTATTATGTGTGATGCAGAGTCTTGATTTTTGACTTGAGTTTACAACAGTTTAAAAGTCTGATAGCAGTGGGGAAAAAGCTGTTACAGAACCAGCTAATCCTGTATTGAATGCTGCGGATCCTCTTCCCAGAGGGCAGTCCATGGTGGGGGTCTGAGGGGCCATTGATGATGTTATGGGCTTGGAACACACAGTGCTGGGATGAAATGTCTTTTATGGAGGGGAGAGGAGCCCGATGATCTTCTCTGCGGTTCTCACCACTCTTCTCACCTTCTTCCAAAACCTTCTCATATTAAAATATGATTAATAGTCTGAAACTTTTATAATAAAAAAAAGTAATAAAACATATCCCCAAAAATGTGTAAGGACATTATATTTTGCACAGCTCTGTACCCCATGGATTGATGTGCTTGATTTACTGTTAAGCCAATATGGTCATTCTTTCATAATGCTGGGAAGTGGTAGGGTATTTCCCTGTGTGCTACATAGAGAGGGAGTCAAAGGTTCCCGGGGTCCTGGGGTCAGATGAGGAGAGGGACCTCTTGGGGGAGATAAAGTCTCTTTTCTCAGTCTAGTTCTTTCAATCATGTAGTTATTATGTAGTTAATTGGAAACAAATCTGTATCACACGAATATATCTCTACTATTTCATTCTCCTTAAGATACTAAGACCTTAGTCTAAAATAATATCACATGTGAACTTCCTCCTCTTCTTGAAAAAGCCTAATTCAAGACAATGTGTTTGGATATTATATATCTTTTTAAGATAATATGAAAAAATGTTTCCTCTGTAACAAGGGAAGGATTTTATATAGTACTTGTGAAAGCATCTGTTCTCTTTGTTCTGTGTTTGTTACAGTTGTGAATTAATGACTCATGAAACTATGTGGTTAGAGGTGGCAGAAAAGCTGAAGATAAGGAAGCCATCCATCCATCCATCCATCCATCCATCCATCCATCCATCCATCCATCCATCCATCCATCCATCCATCCATCCATCCATCCATCCATCCATCCATCCATCCATATTCTGCAAAACTCATTTTTGTATTCACGTGACCTTGTAACATTTTCCAAAATACAAAGTTCTTAATGTAAATAGCTGGTCAGCTGAGTCCATGTAGGACACTATTGATGAATGAAGGCCTAAAGATAAGGTGGAACACGGAGCATTTATAAGTAGTCAGCAAACAAAGCAGAAGTACCTGATATATAAATTTGTACAAAAATGATAATTCTGATTATTTTTCAGAAGTTTCAATTTCTGTTATTAAATTGACCCTGACAATAGATGTTAGTACATTTAAACGTATTAGGTGGATTTTAGGGAGGGGTTCTTTAGTTCCATGACAAAATTAATCAATGCACCCCAGCACGTCTGCAGAGATTACATTAATCACGTATCGTCTACTGGATTGAACTAATAGGAAAATAGTGTTTCGAAATGTCTGTGACATCAGCGGGAAGACATGTGGTGAAGTCATTGTTTTCATAAGGCGAGGCAGACAGATGTCCAACTTGAATTTGAGGTGCATCATTAATAGGGTTGTGAGCTTGATTCAAGTGATATATCAAGTGTTGCTTAAAAGAATGAAACCAGCACAGTCTGACAGGGGACATGTTGAAGACGAGGAGGAAGAACTGGTGCCAATTCCAGCCCCAGTGGAACTTAATGACAAAATAATTGGATGTTTTTTCTTGGACCGAAGAATAGATCACTTATTCTTATAAAAAAAAAAAAAAATGCTGTCAGATCCACTCAAAGATGTGTTTTAATGTTTTAAGAACTCTTGGGTAGCATGTCATTCAAGTTACCACCCGTATATATGTTATCAGTAAAGCTGTAGCCACTTAAAAAACAAAAACAAAACAAACAACAAAAATCACTAAATCCTATTCAAAATCACATGAGGCAGCTCAGAGTATTTTGATAACAGAGGGAATCAGACATGTCTGCTAGATAAATAAAGGTTTTATTGGCTTAAAAGTCACAACATGCTCACATTTTTCTATGATTAGTTAAAGGTTTGAAGCAAACAAACCGAACGACCTTCACAGGGGCGTTTTATAAGCCAATTTTTTAACCTCTAAAGACCCTGCAACAACCTTAACTGCTTTTACAGACAAAGAAGTGCTGCTGCGCATGTCTGGCTTTGAGGCACTGCTTCAGGCGCTGTGAGACATTATACAACTTTAGAAGAACATGTCAAACTAATGTGGGTAAAAATTAGGTCATTTAAATTTGTTTCCTGTTTGACATAATTTTCTAAACTTCATTTCCAAATTTATTCAAACAACATGTGAAGCATTCAATGACTCTCTGTTAATATTAGTCAGATCTGCCCTTTTACATGATATAACAATTTTAAAATCTTTGCAAAATAATTCAGTTTCAATTCAGTTTATTTATAGGACCAATTCACAACACATGTCATCTCAGGGCACTTTACAGTTCACCAGATCATACAGTCAAATTGATTCAAAGTTTTCTATCTAAGGAAAACCAGTTGATTGCATCGACTCATTGACTTGGATGCAATCTCTTACACTAAACATGCTTGCAGCGACAGTGCAGAGGAAAAACTCCCTCTTTAACAGGAAGAAATATCCAGGAGAACCAGGCTCAGTGTGAGCGGCCATCTGCCAAGGCCGACTGGGGTTCAAGGAGACAGAAGCAGAGATACAAAAGCAACAGTAAAAGGCGGCCCGTCCGGGAAACACACAGCCAGGAAGATGAGCTCTGAGTCAACTCCAAAAAATATAATGTCTAAAAAAGAATGAATTAGGTAGGTTAAGTAAATAACGTATTTAACAAAGCAAGGAAATAATGTAGAAGAAAATGTAAATCTTAAAATAATATAACAAAACGGGTTAACAGTTAAAGAGAATGCAAAAATGTTCAGGAAAAATATAAAATGATGTACAACTTTCAAACCAAATTGTAAGCAAACAATAAAAGATACAATTATGCTGTATATTTTATTAACGTGTACAATAATTAGTCAAGAAAAACCCATTAAGTTATATAAAAACAAAACTATATGATATTTTCCTGAGTCTCCCTGAAGGCATCATGAATAAGCCCCACCCATCGCTTTGCTTCTAACGCGGTGCGTTCAATTTTTTTCATCAGTTTGAAAGTTTGTAAGGAGGCTCAGAGCAGCGGTTGTATCAGGACGGAGCGGCCGAGAGGAACCAAGAGCAGAGCTCCGAGGAGGTGGAGGAATGGGTTGCACCCACAGTAAGGTGAGAAACCTTTAGTACCGCTAAAGGACAAAAGGAGAGTCACAGGAGGAAGTTCTGCTCGTTTGTTCGGATGCTGCTTAGCAGGCGGGCTGCTGCTCCGTTAAACTCCTCCGCTGGACCCCACCACATATGTTTGCCGACCTGTAGCCTGGAACCAGGCGTTCAGTTCGGATGCTTTGTTCGTTTTCTGCCCAGCAGATATACTGTGACATAAGCTGAACCTGAGAACATCTGTTTTCAATCTGCTTCGTGTTTGAATCTGAGGCTTTTCCCACGCTGCCCCCCTTAACCCAGACAGACCACCTCAGATTTATGGTAAAAACACAAACCATCTTATTTGGGATAAACTGTGTTTAAATTAGGAATAATATAAATGGCAGATTAATTTGCATCAACCTGGAGGTTTTTTTTTCTGTCTCTCTTTTGTCAGAAAACAGACCAAACACTGGAAAAATGATTGCTGTGACCAGAACCTGGATGACATTTAATCTGGACTATATTCTCTACATGTTTCCACATTTAAATCTAACATCAACATCATGTGTAGTTTAAAAATGTGCTAAATATGCTGTGATAAGCTGCTCTCCAATGTTCTGTCAGCCTCCTAAAGGAAGCTGCTGTGATTTGGTCTCACTGTCCTGCAGAGCTGCTGGCTCCTCTCAGAGAAACATTAAGTTTGACAGCTGCTGTCCTTTAGTTATTGATAGAAAGTGACTCCATGTAGAGACTAAAAAGAGTCCCAGGGACCTGTTGTGGCTCAGTCCAACTTTGATTTGGACTTATGTGAATCCTTTCCAATCCTCAGCTGAGCTGCTTGTTATGTAGATCTCTACTACTGTCTTTGTTTAATTTATCACAGTTTTTTATCAGTTTAGTTTTAGTGAGAAATTCTTTCAGTTGATATTTAGTTCCTGCCTGAGCCGCATAGCAAAATAATTCCAAAAGAATTTTTTTCCTGCCAACAACCGGATCTAAATCTGAGAAAACTGCTGAACATCCCACTTCACCAGGGTGAGTGTCACTGATGTGACGAATTGGTAATTTGTTAAAAAATGTCTTGGTTATAAAGGAAAACTTTGGTTTTAGGACAGAACTTTTTGATGTTAAGTGATGTAGGATGGTGCGGAACATTGTTCAGGTTTCTCCACCTGTTCGGTTCGTTCAGCAACGGCTCAGTGCAGATTGCTGAAATGAAGGTAGGGCGTTAGGAAAGTCCACACACCATAGTGGAAATTCACTAATTTAAAAAAATCTACAATACAAAATGGATTCTATTGCTTTTTCATTAAATATCTAAGCACAACTAAGGTGAAGGATCTGCAGTTCAGGAGATTTTTATTTTTATGCCGATGATTTTGCAGATAAGATCATAAATGTGTAGCGCCTCAAAGTTTAAGGTCATTATCTCCAGGGACTCGAATCAAAGAGAGGCAGTCTGATTGCATCATCCGTCAGAAAGGAGACCTTGTTGTAGAAACTGTAATTACTGGAGAGATGTTATCTTAGAGCTGCATCCGTCACCAGATTCTGATCGCCTTTTTAAGGAGGCATTTTGGATATTTCCCTCTGGATATATCACCCCCCGTCGGCTCGGTAACCGCACCGGAGCCAGTGTGAGCAAGGGGTTAGCTTAAAGTTAAAGGTGGATAGGGATGTCTGCTCTCACCATAAGCCTGCATGTTTGATAGGTATTACTAGTAACAGTTTAAGCTGTTTGTTCTAAATTGGTACAGTTACCATTGACTACCACTCGTCTGATCAAGTCCTCAGAGATGGATAAAGAAATGCTAAAATATTGTGGGGGTTCCACTGTTGAATGGTAATATTCATGATGCGTAGATGAGGTGCTAAACAAAAGAAACTAGGACTGAGCTTTTATCGTTTCTAAACCAATTTTGGGAACAGCAGCACAAAAGCAGATGGATTTCTATTTTTTTTTTTTTGGAAAGGAGGGACAGATTTGTTGGAAGCCACCTGGAAGCTTCTGGAGTCTCAATGAGGCATGGAAAGGTTTTCAGATCAAGAATTTTTTAATGCAAACCAGACTGAGAGCGTGCACAGGTAAGATTAGGAACAGCTGCTTGATGCTCTGGAATGATGCAGCAGAAATCTGTAGAAAGTGGACAGAAGGCTGTTTAGATTTACAGCTCTGTGATGTATGAGTTTGAAATGGTTATTTTTAATCTCTGATAGTTTAAGGTCCTAGTTTGCTCTTTCTCTTTTTTTTCTTCTTCTCGCTGACATACTCATTTGGAAGAAGCAGGGACATTTTCATCTGTATGGCTGAAACCAGCCATACAGATGATAAAATAAGATATTCTGTCAAATTGTTTGAATCTTCAGTATCCTGTTATATCTTGACTGTCTGATACAAAATCACCAATTTTAACCTGCTCTAGAGATGCACCAATATGCCAAAATGTTCAGATTTTCCTTTGACGAGCACTGATTGATTATAAAATCAGATCAAACTGGGAAAAAAACAAATAAAACAAAACTGCTTTCCTACTTGCTTCACACTTTAAAATAAACAGATAAACATTCCTTGTATGTACTTTTAACTAGTTTTAGTTCAGTAAAAATCCATACTTTGAAAGATGGATGCTTTGTTGACTAAACAGAGTTGGACATCCAAGAACACCGGAAATCTTTATCTTCCAGGGAAAGCCTGATCTTTACATTTCTATTGGGCACTCAGGGAGCTGACAATCAAAGGGAAGATTTCAGTTGAAGGGAACAAAAAGGGATACCTTAGCCTGTTGACTGTTTCCTAACTCGTTTCTTCATCAGAGAAGCCGTCTCCAGAGGCTGTTGTGTAACAGGAAAGCCGACTAAATCCTTGATAAGCTGAGAACAGAAGCAGTTCAGTCCAACAGGCTGAGAGTCCCACCCTGGTGGATTTAACTGGATTATTGTTTGAAACAGACCAGATAAGTTCTGACATCTCGGATGTAAACACTGATTGCACTGTGGCTCTAAAAAGGTCAGGCCTGCATTACGCTACAGGTTTAACTGCGTTCGTGTCCAGTCAGGTCAGGGACACCTTTGGCCACCCGTGTTTAACAGTCTGAACCCAAAGTATTGGAAGATATCGGTGAACCTTGTATTAATTGGATGTGCAGGTTACAGTTAGAACCTGGACGTTTGCTCCCAGTTAGACTGAACTTTTCCATTATACACAGTCCAGTGGTTTCAGAATAAAACGGGATGTAGAAACCTTTGAGAAATGTGTGTTAAGGTACCACAGAGCTTTTGTCTGTGGACTGTGATTGGTCCAGATCTGTCTTTGTTTGGATAGTAGCTCCTTCATCATCTTTGTTTCCAAACTGAAGTCTATCTCTTGTCTCTGTTTGGGCTGCTGCTCTCTGAGCTAACTGTTTAAAGAGAAGGAAGGCCCTGGCACGAAGAAGAGGATTTAACTCGGAATGATGAAGCGGCCTCCCTGAAAGCTCCAAAGCTAAACAGGAGGACCAATGGCTTCTAAACACTAGGCTGAACTTTGTGACCTTTGAAGCCTTTCAGTACAGGAAGCAAAGAAAACAGGAAGTTAAATATTTCTTAGAGAGAATACAGGGTTCATCAGCTTATTTGGTGGAATAAAGCTGGGCTGACGTTTTGGTTAAAGCTTGCTTCATACAGTAATGTTTCATTATGACAGGGCCAACTCCTCCTCTTTGAATGTGTTCCTTTTCTCTGTTAAAATAATTAGTGTCTATCAATACAGAGGAGAAAATGCATTTCTCTCTTTCCAAATAAATCATTAGAAAAGTCTGTCTTTATTAAAATAAAGAAAAAGATTTAAAGCTGAACAAGAGCCTTTTATTGATTTTTTTTAATTTTTTTTTATTTTATTTTTTTATCCTCTCTGAATAAACAAAATATAGGTGAATGTAGAGGATAAAATCCCAGCTACACATTGGCACAGAAAAGATGCTGCATTGTATAGAGAAGGAAAAAAAAATCTCTGACCATTGGTTGGTTCAGCTTTGAATGAATGTGTAGTCTTTATTATAGATTCATATGTAAATAGAACTCAGCTGGGAGAGCTTCTCCTGAAGCAGAGCTGGGATAATTGTATTAAAGGCAGAGCTGAAAACCACAAACAGGATCTTGGCGTAGGTACCTGCGGAATCCAGGTGCTGGAGGATGTAGGGCCAAGTTGACATCATTGTCTGCAGACCTGTTGGCTCTGTTACCAAGCTGTTTGGGGTCCAGGAGGGGGTTAGTGATCTTTCAGGTGTGAAAGCACAAGGTGCTCAAAGGACTTCATAACCACAGAGGTCAGGGCGACAGGTCTAAAGTCATTAAGTCCTGTGGTCCTTGGCTTCTTGGGAACGGGGATAATTTGAAGGAGGTTGGCACATGACATGTCGCCAGTGCCACCACTCGTTCGCATGGGGGGGGGGGTTCGGCATGTGATTTGTGTAAGTCCTTTCTTGAAGTGGTTAATTTCTGCCTCAGTTCTCAGATAACAAAGAGCGTATGAGCAGAACCCTTCATCTCCTTAAAGTCAGCCTCCGTAATCATGACACTTCAGACATTCATAAAAATACTAGCTTCCCTACCGTGTCACACGATTTCCACTGATGTTTCTGCTTAGCAGTGTGATGAGCCTGAACATCCGTCATTGTTTCCTGCATCTGTAAGCCCTGATTAGACTATCGTTTGTTGTATCCACTTCCCAAAAGCCGACACTGTTAAGTAAATTCACCAAAGGCTGTCTTTTTCCCCTGATTCTCCGCAAACAACAAATTATCACAATTATAACCAAAGTTGATACATTTTATGGGCGCCACCATGTTGGTTTACTTGTTTACCTCTACGCCACTAGGAGGCAAGGAACCATGCTAGCTTGATGTGTAAACGGTCGTAAGGAACCAAGCTCGGAACGGTTAAATGATCCAAGCTCGGCATGGATCGGTTTTCAGAGGGTAGTGTAAATGTGGGGTAAGACGCTGTTCTCATGCAGATTCCCCTCTGGTCCTGACAGAGCTCAGGAACGCCATCTCCCCTTACCTCTATTGTCCAGTTGATTCATCCTCCTGTTTTGGGCACTCTGATAAAGACAAAAATCAACTGAGGGCAGGAGAAAGATGCGAATCTAATCAAATATGCAACAACCGGCGCTTGAAATCGGGCGTCTTCATAACAACTGGGTGGTTGTTGGTTGTGGCTGGTGTAACTGTGGTATTCATTGAACATATTATAAATAGTATTTGATTAGTTTGCTTAGGGTGGTGTATAGGCTTAACTTGCTGCAATCACATTTGGGCATAATGGAGATCTCTGCAGTCACTAGTCTCTGTGCTGCTGTATGGCAAAAGATGTCTGCCTCTACAAATGCAAACCCACTCTTATGTAATGATGAGTAGCAATTTATAAGACAAACGTAAAGATTGAGACTTTCAATTAAAAAAAAAAATGTACATATTGATAATGTATTAAATTTATGTCAGTAAATCCCTGTAATTAATAAACACTGTACCTTTAAGGCAGACCTGTTTTTTTTTTTGTTTTTGTTTTTTTAATTAAAACTGGTTATTAAAAGAAGCCTAATCTTTTGGCTTAGCTCCTGTTTTTTCCACATTTTCCCTGGTAATCAATCTCATCTATGCTTCAGCTAGCCTACCCATAGAAGCAATATACCAAAAATACTCAGGGACTCGTGCCACGCTAAAGAGAGAATTCAGCAATTTCCAGATTTAGAAATGTTCAAACCGAATTAAGTGTTTTCAAGAACTCCATCAAATAGGGTCAGAAAGGGACAGCTCCAAGAGTTGGGTTTACATACCGATTAGAATATTTTGTTGCCTTTTTATTTAAAAGACATTTTCTCATGTTTGGTTTTCTGTCTTGACCCTCAGAAATGAAATAGATTTTATTTTTTATGCATACGTTGATGTGATGAAGGATGACAAACTGTCCATCGATGAGTCTTTTCTAAAGAGGCTTCAAAAAAGAAAAAAGCTGTATCTATAAATGTCAATCATTCTACTTTGCTTTGTAACGTTTATTTTAGAGGACCTGTTAAAATATCACCGAGTGAGGTTCTGTGGGCGATTAGAGGTAATAACCGTGTAGATTTGGAACTTAAGCAGCTGTCATCTTAGAATAAAACAGAAACCAGAGCAGATGCATTGCTGCTCCCTGATGTGTTCACATGTCCAAACATGTCGCTCCCCCTCCTTGTTCTTCCTCCATGAAGGAGGACAGCTCCACACGACCTACGGACTTTCCACTTGATGGCTTAGATAATTGGTAACCCTGGTAAAGCCAAAGATGTTATCCCTCAAAACATTATGATCAAATTCAACCCAATAGCTTTATTGTTTCCCACAAATGCTTAAACGGAGTCTAAATCTAATAAAGAATTAGATTTTCTCAGCCATCTCTTGAAAACTTAGGAACGAAACATCTGCATTTAAAGTCAACCGCGTTAAAAATGTTTCTGCTCTTACAGTGGATTACATTTTGAGACCTCCAACATCCCTTCAGCCGACTGTTTACAGACAAGCAGCTGGGAGTTGTTGGTTGGTTTGTGAAGATGCTGCTTCAGAAGCTCAGGATGTGGGCCAGCGCAGATGTTTACTGATCAGGGACAAGATATGTTCTTGTAAACTCAAAATGAATTATTTTCTTTAAGTACTAAGCTTCTTTACAATCTTAATAGGGGAACTCGTACATTTTAAAAAGAGCTCTGAACAGTTCTGCATAGATTTCCACTTTACTTCTCTTATCATGAGCTTTCAATGACCCAGCTGTAAAACCTCTTGCAGTCTGTTGAGTGAGAGTCTTTTGAAGAATTTCATGATGTTACTTAATTTTCCATCTCCTTCATGCAGTGTTTCTAAATGCTGCCACTGAACCAGCCCCGTTGCATAATGCTACCTATACCATGACTGAACATTGGTACAGCATACTAAAGTGTATATAAAAATCACTCTGAATCTGTCTATAACCCTAATGCACTTCTTGCCATTGTGGCCAAATAACTCCCTCTTCCTCTCATCTAAACATAAAAACTTTCCTCATAAAGAAATGTTATTCATCCCAGTTGGGATCATTTCCCAATCATACTCTCATATGGATCATGGAATCTGCAGGAATCCAAAATACTTTTAATTCCTTCCTTGATCATCGTGTGATTTCTCTCCACGTTGCCCAATCCAAGAACTTCTGTCAAATAAATATTCATGTTGGCAAAGATGAACCACCAGCTGGACTCTATCATATCACTAACTAGAAGTTAAAGCTGAGTATTACCAAAGCTTGATCCCTGAGAGCCGTTAAAGATGTAACATCTTAGTTTTTGTTTAAGGTGGTATCAATAATTCTGAAAAATTTACAGATTTTAGAAAATTTAAGGTAAATTAACATTGCACTTAGTTTTTAAATATCTCTTAAGTTAAATAGTAATCACATGATGCTGGAGGAAATGTTGGTAAGTTAAGTGCCTTCCTGATTGGTTACTTTTATTTGTATTGAGCTTAATTTAATAGAAATTTCCTCATGAGTCCTTTTTTACAGATCATATTTTTCTTTAGTTTTATTTAAGCCCCACCCATGATTTTTAAACGAGCCAATCAGACGGCTGCCTGGTGGTTCTCCTGCATCTGGCTTCTGTACTCAGCTGAGCCGAAGCTGTACTCTGTTGAGATTTATGGCCTTTATGAAGGGCCCCTGCTAGAACACATGCTTCTCCTCACCACCACCTTCTCCCTCCTCCTCCTCTTTTTAGCCTCCCTTCTCCACGCTGTCGTTTTCCAACCTGCAGATGTTTATTGTTCCAGCTCAGTTTGAATAAAGTGTTTATGGAATGTGTGAAGGGAGCAGCAGGTTTAAGGTGTGATTGTTTGACTGACCAGATGATTTCTGCGTGTTTGGATCCACGCCTCAGTCAGTGTTTGTGTTACAGAGAGCAGAGCTGGGTGGGTTTTAGAGATCAAGAAATATGCTGCTATGCTTTTTTTTGTGAGATAATCCAGATCAACCTGTTCATGGAGCATTTGACTGAAGACAGAAACTAAGAAATAGATTTACAAAATTACGTTCATAAGTAAAAATCAAGAACCAATGTGTTGTAATAGCTGTCTAGCTGATATAAACCATTTTTTAATAGAAGTCTCATTCTGATATCATCTGATACTGATGTCCCAACCAACCATCTATTGGTCTATAACTAACATATTTAGTTGACTGTCGTTCAAAGTTTGACTATTATCACTTTAGGAAGCTTTTTCTAACGTAGGGATGTCCCGATACTAGCTACAACAAGCTGCGCTGCTAGTAATCGAACAAATCTGTTTATTTTCATGCTCGCATTTTCAACAATTCTGAGGGAATGATGTAGTAAAGGCTGTTCCGGGGAAGTATACATTTTTAAGATGCAACTGTGTTAAATTACCTTTTTCCACCTGGGTCTGTTAGAAACATATATTCCAGATGAGGTAAAATGTTAATCTTCTAAAAAATGTATATTTTTTTTCATTAAACTTAATAAAATCTTAAGCCAAGGTAACCTCCCACTCAGGCCGGTTATAGATTCTTGGCGTTCTGCTAGCATTTTAAACTTCCACAGCTCAGGTGGGGATAGACTTCCAGTTCATCACCGAAGTTTTAGATGAAAACCCGCATCATTTTTGTGGCGTAAATACCCTGGTTGCTAAATATCGCCGCGCTGCGGCGCTTTATAGTTTGAAAGCCGTGTGAGATGCATTATTTTGGCGTAAATATGGACAGCGGGGTGTAGAGGATAATTGGGCACAGTTATGGTTTCGCTTTCGGCTGTTTCAGCGAAATCTATTTCCGGAGGCAGCTAAAAGCTGTGATTAATCTGGATTTCGAAGTAGCTACTCGGTGTATTTTTTGGCCCACTTCGTTCAACCCTACCTCCTGGTGGAACCGCTGGCCATGTAAACTTCGTAATCTCTTTGGTTTTTTGTAAGTATTTCTTTCATAGGCGCTGTTTTTTTCTCCTTTTTTCCTCACTTTGGTTGAAACGATGGCCTTCTTTTTTCCAGTTCTTACTGAGCATTTAGTGCTGATCGCACTGCATAGCATACTGGACTGAAATTGAAAGTGGGAAAGTCTGTACCTTACTGAGGTGCAAACTCTGAAATGACCTTCAGAAATGATTGACAACTGTTGACTAAGGCCACCTTTAAAAAGATGTTGCGCAGTGTCAGAATAGCTGGTCAGAGGAATGCATAGGTGCGAGTCTCTAATTCATAGAATGGATTTCCGCCATGAGCACCAATCAGACGTGGCCAAATATTTACTTGTGGCATCTCGGAAAGGCTGATTTTCATAATGGAAATCTTTATATAACCCTGCACTTTTATATTTTATATATAACAGTGCTCCTGCTCGCATATTTTGGCATAGCAGTTGGCTCTCCTCTAGCCAATGAGTCTTTATGCATTTAGAATACGGCCCGTGAAAGAAATTGTTAAAAGCAAAAAAACAGGGCTGGTTTTAGGCGACGGTACAACATGTGGAGTAATACAAAATCTACTCTAAAACATTTTGTGAAAATTTTTCCTTTAAATCGCGTTGCGTCTTCCTCTGAATCAGGTCGCGGCGTTCATATTCCAACTTTGCTGCACAAAACATTAGTTCAGCCTGATAAAAATCTTGGCTCATTTATATTTTGTCCCATGATTAGTTATGTTTTTTCATTGGAATCTTGTTTCTTCTGCCTGCCAGTAACGAGAACACTAACAGTGCTCTGCTGTCCTGGAGCAAATAAAGTTACATAATTCCCTAATAAAAAGGAAAAGTTACAGCTTCATTCACGTGGAGCACAATCAGACCCTCCTGTTAAAATTTGACTCCCAACAATCTGGCCTTATTCAGGTCTTCCAGCTGCACATCAGCGTTGAATTAGTTCAAAGCTAAATAATTGATCCCCGCTTTTTAGATGGCTTCCGATCAGATCACACAGGATGCTAATGGATCAAATAGCATTTCTATCCCAAATACTTTTCATGCTTAATTTGGGTGAAAATAATGTTGGGCAACTCTCAGTAAGGGACTTTTATTGGTTCTAAAATGTTTTTGAACACTTGTGGGGGTTCAGTTCAATGTTTGACCATA
>JAGKQL010000518.1:0-23232 GCA_018398635.1 Cyprinodon brontotheroides
AAGAACGAAGCTTAAAAGAAAAAAAAAGAACGGAGCTTTAAAGAAAAAAAAAGAACCCACAACAAGAAAAAAAAGAATGAAGCTTAAAAAAAATAAACAAATGAAGATCAGTAAAAAAAAAAAAAAAATTATTGAGCTTTATAAAAAAAAAAAAAAAAAAATGCAAAGCTCTCTCAAAATGCTCAAAACCCTGTTTGGATGAAAAAATGTCTGAGCCTAATGTATCAAGTGGATCACAAGTTTTTTTAGTTTTTCTCTTGCCTTTTTTTATTTATTTATTTTTTTATGGAAGACAGAAGACTTTTTTTTTTTTTTGTTGGGAAAATGGACTCAGTTATTTGGGGAGGAATGGACTTAGTTAAGCTTTCAAGCTGAAGATTCAGGACCGGCGTGGCAACAGAATCGTAGGAGTGGAACCAGGCAGAGGGCGTGGGAGGACCAGTGGCGAGCCAGGCAGGAGGAGGCCAGAGGGCGTTCGAGTTGGACCAGTGGCGAGCCAGGCAGCAGGAGGCCAAAGGGCGTTCGAGTTGGAGGACCAGTGGCGAGCCAGGCAGGAGGAGGCCAGAGGGCGTTCGAGTTGGAGGACCAGTGGTGAGCCAGGCAGGAGGAGGCCAGAGGGCGTTCGAGTTGGAGGACCAGTGGCGAGCCAGGCAGGAGGAGGCCAGAGGGCGTTGGAGGCAGAAGCAGAGAGGGCGAGGTGATCTTGAGATGTCTACAAGTGTACACCAGAGGGAGCCAGAAGCACAGGGCAGAGTAGATGAGAGGCCAGCGCCACAGCGGTTCGGTGCCAAAAGGGTGGGATGGGCACGCAGCCACTAGCATCAGGAGTGTACAGAAGGGCAATGGTTTGTATTTTGGGCTGAGGTATCCTGTAACACTCTGAAACCTGGTTTCATTGCCACTTTAAGCTATTGTAGAACACAATTTCTCGCACAGTTCTCTCTTCCTCTTTTCAGGCAAGCCGTGTAAAGCGTGTTTTGTACCGTGGTCACATCCTCTTGCTGTGGCATGATATTGGTGGTGTCTGCTGTGATGAATGCCTTGGTTGTGTGCTGGCAAGAGGAGCTACTTGTTCGGACTTCAACTCCCCCCCCCTGCGATCAATAGTTCTCCCCAGCTGGAAGGAAAGGCAATCCATTATCGTTGAATAGGTCATCTACTGAGAAGTTTACAGCACTGGATTGAGAATGGATGGTCGTCTGTGCAGCCAATTCGTGTGTTCTGCAAAAACATCAACTCCCAGATTGATACAGCTAAGCTACAACTACCTCTTAACCCAAGCAGTGAGTGAATGCATGAAATGTACATGTGGTGTAACTATCCTGTACATAAGTTTATTTGTAATACTTGCGCTAAAAGAATTAATGGACTAGTTGTCCATGGCCTTCTAAGGGTTCTTACAAGTGGGTTTAGGGGAGGGGGATGTGGGGTGTTAAAATGTGTCTGGAGTTTTTCTTTTACAGGCATGTCCCCCTAAAGCAGTTCATCGAAAGCTCCCTGGTAGCCTCCCTGTACAAGTTGAGCCCATCTTGCGTACTGTAGTGCTAAGGATTGGGATCATATGCTACTGCCCTGATTTAACAAGGTGTAGGAAGGTATCTTGTATTTAACAAAATCAATTATGTTAAATTCTTTTTACTGGTTGGAACAATGTTTTTACATGGGGCTACTTGTATGGGACGATTAGTGGGAGGGTGGGTTGTGGGGCCTTAATCAGTCTCTCCCTAGACTTTACAGCTCCACATATGCCAGTATAAAATGGGCTTGAATAGGATTCATCCAGGTGTACCCAACAAGATTCAAGTGGACACTTTGCCATACCGGATAGCAACTCCACAAAGCTAGTCTGCTGGATTTAGAGAAGCTACTTTTGTCCCAGAGTGCGGTAATCTGTCTCTTTTCTAAAACAAATCTTATCTTTGATATGTAGTTTCCTTTGTGGGGGGGAATGTGTTCTTTGACTTTTGCAGATTTATGTAAAGGCCCAACCACCAAATAATTCTGCATCCAAGTCCACATCTGTTGGAAGGAACTCCAGTAACAGGCCTGTGGTATTCAAATACGTAATGTGGAAGCTCTTTTATGAAATGTATAAGTCCTTCAGTTGAGGTAGTTGACAATTTTTGTAATACCAGTATTTGTCCGATAGCTCTGTAAATATTTGTATTGGGAAGGGTTCGTGGGGAGAAGGCTTTTCCCTTTGCATTTTTCAGTGTGCTGTGTCCTGTGTGCTTTCCAATACCCAAGACCATCAGGAACTCTCCTAACTCATTGTTTGTACAAGTTTCCTTGCGCATCGAGCGTCACGTAAGCTCACTAAATGTGTTCACATTTACGTTAACATTCATTGTTTGGCTAGATGCCTCCATTGCAATTCCTTTGCAATTAGTTGCTGTGCCTTGTATTGACAATACGAGTGAACTATCTGTAAAGGATTTTATTTTTGCATAATAAATGCTTAGTTTGTTGTGATTACAGTTTTTGGAATGCATTTGTTCTTTTTGGGGGCTTGTGTGGGGAGCTTTTCTTGTGCTTTTTCAGGTATGACTAGAGCTTGGTGTAGAGCACGGATGTGACCTGGGCTCAAATGAAAGTGGAAATTGAAGGCAGATAAGTTGAATCATTTAACAACTTCTGGAAAGATGAATAATCATCCCAAAGTGGACGATCATAAGTGCACATTAGTGCGTTGTTTATTCTTGCCACGAAAGCAACTTGCTATACTTCTATTTCAGAAATGGCACTGTTGTGCTTTCTTAATAGTTTTATTTTAAGAGGAAGACATGGAGAATTCATTGATTTGACATTATCTGCAGTAAAGCATTTGGGTAAGGATAACAACAGTCAGTTCTACGATACTGTGGGAAGGGAGCTTGGGTGTCTTGTCTCTTTTTTGATCTTGCAGAAGTCCAAAGGAAGAAAGCAGTCTACCTTGGACAGCACAGGAATCTGCCTGCACTTTGAACTATGACCTACATGCAGTTTGCTCTTAAAGGGTCAGATTTCTCTTTGTAGTTTTAAGAGAAGAGTTAGTCCTCAGCTACCAGCCCTTGTGCAACTGTGCAAGTGGCAGCTTACACCCAATTTCACTCAACTGCGCAACTGTGCAGAGTTGGCAAATTAAAGGTGCTGAGGAGAGCTGTGCATGGTGCAGCTTTTATTTGGAGTAAAATGCAACGCAAATGTGTTGCTTTTAGGACATGCACATGTTTTGGTTCCGCGTGTTCCTACATTTCTCTTTACAGAAATCCAAATAACAAGACTGAAGCACAAGTGAAGTCCTCTAACCTGGAGCATGTAGTAAGAAGCTGGCTTATCTTACCCAATCTTTTGCTATATGTAGTAAACAAATACATCTTGGAACTGGCTATGTTAACCTGAAATCATCAGTAACAATGCTTTACTAGTAAATACCTCTTTGCCCTAGGGGCCTTATTGCTTTGCATCTTTTAAAACCACATGAGTAGAACACAAATCTTTGTATTGTGTCAAATGTGTGGTGGGTGTGTTGTGAAGATCACTTTGTTTCAGATCATTCTCGTCTGTCCACTCCGATCTCACCTGCCTCTGAATGCAAAGTTATCTGTGGAAGCTGTCAACAAAGTGTGACCCTCTGAATGAAGCATCGCCCCCCCCTCCCCCTGTACGCTTGAGCTTAAATCTGAACCCTGGCGTCCTTTGCAGAAGCCCTGCTCTTTTTGTGTTTGTGCCTTTTCTTTCCCTCTGGTTTCTCAGGTCAAATTGCCAAATTTCTAAATTTCTTCTGGGATGGCCTAACCTGTGATGGACACTGAGAATCCTGTCATTAAGATCAAGAACTGCAAGCTTGTTTCTAATACTGCATCTCTTCAGTCTCGTGGGTGCTAAGTTAAGTAATTTTGGTTCCCTAGATTTTATTTTCCCCCCCTCATTGCTTAAATGTGTAACTCGACATGTTGCATGCAAGTCAGCTCTGCATAACATTTAATTTGCACAACTCAACATAAATTTCATTTAGTCCTCCGTTGCCATAGTGAATGGTAAAGGGTGTTTCTTGGGGGAGGGGGGGTGCAACGCTATTCTCTTTTTTTCTCCCTTTCAGATTTTGCGATCAGCTAAACTTGCTACTGAGCCAAGCAGCTTAAGCATCAGCAGAGTAACGGGATGACTTGAGTTCAGCCAGCCTCTAGGGATCAGACTTTAATTTGTGGAAGATTTCAACATTGTTAAGTACAGATCTGAAAACGATAATTTGGCATAATTATACAGTCTGGGGTTAATATGGGGGGTGGGGGGGTTCCCTAAACTGTCCTGTTTTTTTTCCTTCCTGTTGCAGCTTTAGAAGCATTGATTTGAGCATCAAGTCCTGCCCCAATGAAAAGGGAATGGCTTTGTGTATGAACAGGAATCCTGGTACCGTGGCTTTGTTTTTATGGTCATAATTGGAAATAAGTCAAATGCCAATATCTCTGTGGGGAATACTGGGATCGGGGAAACGGTTCTGTCTTCTAGTTTCAGCCTCACGATCAAGAGAACTGTCCATTGTCGTCAGGATTAGGGCAGCGTGGTGCTGAGGGGTTTTCTTTTCCTGGAGGAACAAAAACTTTGTTCCTTCAGGTTTTGCTTTTGCCCAACTTAAAGCTAATACAAAAAAGCAAAAGACTCCGGTGGTGGCACTCCTGACTTTGTCAGGACAGGGTTCAAGTCCCTGCGGTGTCTTGCTTTCAGTATGCTGTTTGGGTAAAGCTCCTCTGTCAGGTTACTACATGAGTAAAGCTTTCTGTTCCAGTAGGCATGTGACTAAAGAGGGTGGGTGGATTTATCAGTTCTACTTAAATTTTGTTAAATTCAATTGAGGTAATGCAAATTATTTCAAAGGTTTTGGGGGTTTTTTTTGTATTGATTTACACACTGACTTGCTTTGAATGATCAAAGTAACAGCTGTCTGTATAAGAATAAAACCTTGCTCACATTTTTTATCCTGTTAATAAAAGCATGTTTATAAACTCCAGTTGAATCTTTTAATTTGAAATAAAATGTTCCATTGAGGATGTACTCTGTGGTCTCCCCATAAGGGTAGGTTATACGTTTTATTAAATGTGGACCTATGTAATGCCTTTTTGGATCCATCTATTGAACAGATAACTTCACTTTCTACTAAAGGAAACCTAAATGTACAGAAGTATGAACACGCTGCCAAGCTGCAAAGAGCCCTTGTCACCATATTGCCACCGCTAAGCATACAGTCTTTCCTTCGTATAAAAAAATAAAAATGGCTGAATTCGAATTCATGGGCTGCATCTTGCAATGACTTGTTCGACCTGCACTGGATCCTTCATAATCCATGAAAATAAAGAGATCTGAAGACTTCTGGCTGTGAACTCAAACCGGTCTGGCCATCCGCAGCTTTTACTGCCATAAACTGTCACTTAGCAATCATGACAGTTGACATAAAAAGGGAAAAAAATTGATATCAAACTTTTCAACACCATTTCTTTTTCATTTTTTCTTTTTTGTTATTAAGTTATCAAAGACTACACTCATGAGAATCCAGAGTGGAATAAAGGTGACAACCACTGGGATCAATGAATCACTAGGAGCATGAACAAATAAAAGCCAATGTAATGATAGAAAAGGGGTCGAAAGATATGTCAATCTAAACAATGTATGTATATAAATATATTTTTGGCAAAATGTCTTATATTCAACAGCAAAGAAATCCTTAGTTAAGCTAGCTGTGCAAAATAGCAATTAAAAAATATATATTTATAGTTCCCACATTGCAGATATATTAGAATATGTCCTTAAATTACAGCTAAACCTATTTACTCAATAACTGATGAAAACCTTTAGATAAATCTTATTAAATGAACTGTTGAACTGGGATGCTTGGTGGAATCCTGCTGATATCTTCCTCATACCTTATGCTGGGAAAGTCTTAGTTTCATATGAGTAAAATCATGGAAAATGTGCTCATTTAGAAGGCTATTGGTATAACTTTTTATTTTTTTAGTAATTAAAACCAGAAAAGATGTAGGATGCAGAGAGGAAAAAGAATAGTTTAAATCAGTGGTTTGTGATGCAAAATCTGATCTGTTTTTGTCCTAACTGAATTTTTTCTTTTACTAAAAGTTAGGTTGTTTTTTTTTTCTTTTTTTTTTTTTTAAAGAAGGGATCCAGGATGTAGCAAGACGTCTTCAGGCAATGTAATTCAAATGAATGCAAATATTTGACAGGCCTAGCTCTAACATACTCATACCTGAACATTACAATTCTCTGTTAACAAAATCCCTTTAATCTGCTCCGGAGGGGCGTTTTTTTAATGTGTGCAGTCTGGAGCATCAACAGAATTAAAGAATGGGGGAAAATTTGTCCCCCTATTCCCAAGTTACGTATTGTAGAATCCTTCCTTAATTTTGGTCATTCTTCTGTGGTCAGGAAAGGTTAAGAAGATACTGTACAGTGTATCAAAAAAAGTAAGTACACCGCAGAATTTTTGCAGATGCTTAACTATATCTTTTCACACTGGAGAAATTTTGCTTTGACACAATGAAAAGAAGCATGTATGCTGTTTATATAACAGTCTAAAATGATTCTCTCAGAACAAAAGTATAGCTACACCCCTAGCAACATAATTTAGTACATCCCTAAGAGACTATGCCCCTAAATATTCAAATTGAGCGAGCCTATTGTGAAGTCTGTACACCTGAAAGACTACTGCTGAGCCATTGTGAGACATGGTGACAAATTTCCTTTGGAGCTGTAATAATAATGGATTGTCCAGCAGCTCTGGTATAGGATATCTTTTCAGAAATATGTAATAACTCTCTTGTAGTTTGACCAATATGCACCAAGCAACATGGAGATTTAATAAGTACCGTATATTCAGCTTGGTCCTATTTCTAATAAAGAGTTTTGTTTTTTATCTGTATGGGGGTGCAGTGTAGAAAGACATTATGTCAGATTACATCAGACAATGGTGTTTCTATGGATACCAGCCCATATTGGTGTGTTATCAAACAAAAATTTTAATAGGATCAAAAAGATGTTGGTGCGTGCCAGTCTTTGCTGTCTCGCAAACAGCTGGTGCAAACTCGACTTCTAACTGGTTCTACGAAACATGATCACATCACTCTTGTCCTGGGCTCGCTCCACTGGCTGCCTGTGCATTTTAGAGTTGATTTTAAAATCCTTATCTTTGTTTTTAAGTGCCAAAATAACCCTGCCCCATCTTATCACTCTTCACCTCTACTTGCCTCCTCGGTCCGTCAGGTCAGCAGAGCAGCAGCTTCTGCAGGTACAGAGGTTTAAAACACAGCTCAAAACGTACTTTTATTCGCTGGCTTTTAACACTGGCAGGACCTAATTGGTATGACCTTGTTTATTTACCTTAAACAAATTCATATCATTGCCTGATTTCATATTTTTATGCTGTATTTTACCCTTTTATTGAGTTTTACTATTTTTAGCTATGTTTAAATATATATATATATATATATATATATATATATATATATATATATATATATATATATATATATATATACATATATATACATATATATATATATATATATATATATATATATATATATATATATATATATATAGGCCAGTGGTTTGCTTGTTGTTGTTTTTTGTTTTTTAGATATAGCTCTGGGTTCATTTCAAACACCCTGGAGGAGTCACAAAAATCAAGACTGTTTAGGCTGATTTTTCATACTTAGCAGTGGGTGACAATTTCATTCTTTACTATCTTTGTAAACTTTTGATTTTACTGTTTTCTACATTCACTCTTTCTATTGTATGTTGTGACTCTACTCATTTTGTTAAGCATTTTGGCTACCTGCTGCTTGTTGTAAAGTGCTATATAAATACATATTTATTGATTGATTGACACCAAAACAAGCACACCTACATAGAACATCACACCAACCATCATTTGACTTATATATTAAAGTACATTAAGGTACAGTCAGCCAGTTGGTTAATGCAGACCAAGTACAGTCATATTGGTGTAGCTTATCAAGAAGACCATAAGTGACCTTCTCATAGCATGCAAGTTTGACCATTGTTGTTAACCATTGGATTGACAAACAAACTCTTGGAATAATTTGGGATTTCGGTAGGATGCCTATCCTGGCAGGGTTCATTAACATTGCATAGTACTCTATTTGTGTATACTGTGGTTTGCTGGAGTCCAAAAGCATTAGCAGTGGCTTCATAATTTCAATTCAGTTTATTTCTTTAGCACCAATTCACAACACGTAATCTCAAGACGCTTTACAGTTCACCAGATCATACGGTCAAATTGATTCAAAGTTTTCTATCTAAGAAAAACCAGTTGATTACATCGACTCATTGACTTGGATGCAATCCCTCACACTAAGCATGCTGGTAGCGACAGTGGAGAGGAAAAACTCCTTTTAACAGGAAGAAACCTTCAGCAGAACCAGGCTCAGTGCGAGCGGCCATCTCCTAACCAACTCAAGAGTAACAGAGACCAATTGCTGCTGCTGGTCTGCTCTTGAATTTCTCTAGATATGATTTGATTGGGCATGTACTTTTCCATATAGGCAAAGTCGGTTGTAGATTTCCCCCTTAAATAAGATTTTAATTGCTTTTTTTTTTTGTTTACTAACTGTGGTTATCTTTGTCTGATACTAAAAGTTGGTCAGATGATCTAAAAGATAAAAAAAAAAATATATATATATATTTTTTTAACTGCCCTCTGGTTGCAAAATATAAATTATATACGTCTTATGTAAAATTAGGTTTTCAATTTTAAAGTAGTTTTTTGGAAGATGACCGGTACTGTTAAAAAAACAGACGGAACTGATTTCCGGAACGATTGTTGTGAATCGTGGTTCTCACGGAGTTATTTTTCATCCGCTCCAATTTGAGTTACCCCGTTAGCCAACAACTAGCCGCTTCTGGGGCTGCAGTCTGCAGAGCTCTGCCGCCGTGTCTCTGTAAGTGTTTGATGAGGTTTGGGAGCGAAGTGAAATGTGGTCCTTTTTCGCCAGGGATCCCGTCAAAGACTTCGCTTATGAAATTCTCCCAGACAGCCCAGAGAAGTCGGGAATATGGACCCTGCACCGGGGGAAGAGAAAGGTAAAGGTTGCGGATCCTTCGCTAACTGTTAGCTTTAGCTCATCTGTTTATGAAGGCCTTTCATCAAAGCAATAAAACAAAACCAAGAGTTTAATTTGTCCTCCTGATACGGACTGTTAACATGTTCTCAGATTTAGTTTTTTTCATTCAATGCCACCGTAGATTTTTTTTAATCTGGACGTTTTCTTTCCAAGTGAAGCTAGCATCGGTGTTTACTCCTGCAGAGACACGCATTTCTCGCCACGTCACCTTGTTTAAAGCGAATTAATTTACAATAACGTCTAAATAAATGACCTGTCTCGCGTTTAAACTGATACAGATTGCTGACTCCAATGCTGTCATTTTATTTAAAACGATAAATTCAGACCATCTTTCCTCTTCATCGTTTTTACCGCAGGATCAGATGACACTTGAGCGCCAACTTCCTCCTTTCAGGAGATGAGCGGATTGATTCGTTTCAAGCATTTAATATCTGATCTCGGTGTTGTTGTTTATTAGATAAAGTTGAATCGTTGGTCGCTTCTTTCAGACCTCCGGGGATCCGGTGTCTGTGTTTGTCTATGAGGTGGCCCAGGGGACAGAGCAGCAGAGCCAGTTAGCCAAAGCTGCCTTCAAGCGGATGAAGACCCTGCGTCATCCTAACATCCTAGCATATGTAGATGGACTGGAGGTATGCATTTTCTGTCATATTGTTCATATATTTGTTTAAAAAGTCTTTTTTTTTTTTAAGCTTGAGCACTGAAAGATGTTCAGCTTTTTCTTACATGTGCTTTTTTTGCCCATGCTTTATGTTCAGAGGGAGGTGAGTGAGCAGTTCTATTTGTACTGTTGTTTTAGAAGCTAGTTAAGCAGCAGCACACCTTCCTCATTTGTCTCCTAAATTTATTTAATGGTAGCTGTTTGTCTGCGTGTGATAATGTGACATCTTCAATGGCTGTATTGGATCCTACAGTATAGAGCTGCTTCACACCGCAAAGGATGGAGATTCGGTTTATTTTCATAATCTGGATGGGTTTTTGGTCTTTAGCCATTGTCTCAGTCCATCCATCCATGTATATGTTCATTTCTTCATCCATCTGATAGGAGAAATGCAGGCGTTTTGCTGATTAAATATTCAAAGCATAAAGTCTCTGATAAGCTGCTCTAAAATTATGTTTACATTTTATACTATTACTAACATAAATAATATTTTTTGGAAAAATATTTAAAAATAGACAGAAATATATTAATATATTAGATTTTTCGAAAGTCTGACATTTTTACACAAACATTGCATGTGTAAAAGTCAGGTTATTAAAATATCCTAAATGTTTGAATTAGAGCTGCAACTAACAATTATTTTGCCAATCGATTCGACTAATAATCGGATAGCAAAAGGATCCTAAAAGAAGATTTTTTAAAAAGAATTTAAGCAAGTGAAACAAAAGCTTTTCCACTTTAAGAGTTCTGGGTAGAGCATATTAACGGATTTTCTTTTTTTAAAGATTTAACATACAGAATCTTTATGTATTTTTTGCAATTTTTGTATAATTACTACTCTAAGTGGGTTGCTCTGTCAGCTAAAGACATGTTTTAGAGTCTCTTTACTCTGGTTAACGATCAATTGATTACTAAATTAGTTGCCGATTATTTACATAATCGATTAATCACCATTAATATGATTAATTGTTTCAGCCCTAGTTTGAATAAAGAATTGGACTTTATTGATCTCACAGTGGAGAAATTTACTCGTTACATCAGCTCAAACCTAAACAGGACCAGAAGAGGCAGTTGGAGGAACAGAAAGTACAAAAAAAAAAAAAAAAAAAAAAAAAAAATATATATATATATATATATATATATATATATATATATATATATATATATATATATATATATATAGTGCATCCAAATACGACACCTTTTTTCTAATAGCAGGATTATTATACTGTTTTCTGTTTTTCATTACCCTTGATTATTAGGGATGTTTCCCTATAACCTTTACAGTGAGTTTAACACTTCAGTGCTTTTTAGATTACGCTTGCTGTTCTGTTGATAGAGGTGCTTCTGTAAAATATGTCTGTTGTCTTTTTAGTCTTCTGGTTGCTTTAATAATCCAATGCTGATACTAACTAGCAGTATTTCACTTTGCTGTATAAATATGGAGAATGTAGATTGGGCCCTGTGAATTGATTGCAAAAGGTCTTTACCTTTTAAATTTTCCTTGAATCGGCCCAATTCAAACGATTTCCAATCCAAATGTTATACACCATAATGGCTATTCCCTTTCCTGTGCTGTAAAAGTTCCATGCATAAATGTATTCACACTACTGTACACCATGTAAAGCTTTACACCATTTATACAACTTTGGATTATGCTAGGATTAGCATTTAGCTACAAAGAACTGGAGGCTCTGGTAGACTGGACTAACATGAAAAAGGAGAATTTTTAGGAGTCTGTTGAGACTGCAGTAGTGGAGCAAATATTTGTAGGTTTAAAACACCCCACTTTTATTCATCCTTGCTTCTTTATTTGTTTTTCTGGCAGACAGATAAGAGCCTTTATGTGGTCACCGAGCAGGTGACCCCTCTAGCAGTTCACCTGAAGACCCAGGCTGAGAAGGGCGGCGTCGGGGAACTGGAGATCTCCTGGGGTCTGCACCAAATAGTAGTAAGAATCTGCTGAGATAATATCTGATCCTATCAGGGAACATCTTGTTTAGCAGATCCTTCAGTATTTGCTCAAAGTTTCTCCTCGTATCTTGTTGTTTTCTCCAGAAAGCTCTGAGTTTTCATCAATGATCACACCTGGCATAAACAACATAAGTATTTTGGGTTGCTTTGTGGATCGGGCAGAGAGTGGAAGTGCTGGGTGCCCTGGATCATGTGGCTCGAGCAGGGTGACCCCAGTGGGGTTCTCTCCCCGCCCGAAGGCGGTGTACCCTGATATGGAGAAATACGATCCACCAGAGACGCCCAACAGTAGTGGGGAGAAATGGTGAGGACAGAGGGCCTTCAAAGGACATTTTAACAGGTGGATAGCAGAGATATTGATCTGGTTTTATTTTGGTTTCCAGGACAGCAGAGGTGTGGCGGTTGGGGTGTCTGATATGGGAGGTTTTTAATGGACCGCTGCCTCGGACATCATCCCTCAGATCTCTGGGAAAAGTATGTTGGCTCCTAATAACAAACACATTTTTTATTGTGTATTTGCATCATCGTTGTTTGTCTTTATCAAATTATTTAAGACTTTTGGTTGTTTTTCAATTTGATCTTTAAATTAAAATAAATGGAAAAAAATGCTTGCTGTTGATAGGTATTAAATCATATTATTTTTACCAAACTATGTCTATTATTAATCGTCTCCCTGTTTAATTGATTGATTGATATTTTGGTGATTTAATTTTATTTTTTTTTTTGTTTTCCATCTTGCTTTTTGTGGGTTTTTTTTTCCTACAGATTCCAAAGACCCTGGTCCCCCACTACTGTGAGCTAGTCGGGGCTAACCCCCGGGCTCGACCCAACCCAGCCCGCTTCCTCCAGAACTGCAGGGCTCCAGGAGGATTCCTCAGCAACAGCTTTGTGGAAAGCAACCTTTTCCTGGAGGAGATCCAGGTCAGCTTTACTTTGGACAGTTAAAACCAAATAATTTTTAAGTCAGGGCCTAGCGAGTCTGTTAACTGAATTCAGTTTTACTGATTTAAAAGGAGAGTTTCTGATGTGAAATAAAGTGGTTTCTTAAAATGACACCTTTAAACTGTTCTTTGCCAGATTAAGGACCCAGCTGAGAAACAGCAGTTCTTTCAGGATCTTAACGATCATCTAGACTCTTTTCCCGAAGACTTCTGTAAACATAAAGTCCTGCCTCAGCTGCTCACAGCCTTTGAGTTTGGAAACGCAGGCGCCGTCATCCTAACGCCCCTATTTAAGGTATCATGTCTCCATTCAACTGTGACTCTCTCTTTAAGCTTCAAACTG
The DNA here is from genome assembly GCA_018398635.1 of Cyprinodon brontotheroides. Classification (NCBI taxonomy): domain Eukaryota; kingdom Metazoa; phylum Chordata; class Actinopteri; order Cyprinodontiformes; family Cyprinodontidae; genus Cyprinodon; species Cyprinodon brontotheroides. The sequence goes on from JAGKQL010000518.1 coordinate 13,051, forward strand.
TAAAATTTCATCAGTAAAGAAGAAAATCACCGACTGTCTGTGTTACAGGTGGGGAAGTTCCTGTCAGCAGAAGAATACCAACAGAAAATCATTCCAGTCATCGTGAAGATGTTTTCCTCCACAGACCGAGCGATGAGAATACGACTCCTACAGCAGGTAGATCCCATTTCAGACTAGTGCCTTAAAGGTGGCCTTCTCCTTCTGAAGAAGTTTTCAGGAAGGCCTGGATTATTACTCAAGTTTTACACATTAAAAGTTAGATTGACTAATATAAACCATGCCTAACTGGAGACAGTAACACTGGTGTTCTACTAACTTCCAGCTTATAGGCCTAATCCTTTGTGGTTATTCAGTTTATGAATCAATTCCTTCTCTTCAGAGGAGGATAGTTTAGGTTTGGTGTGCAGACTGCTAAATGATTCAGAATCAACATCCAAACTATTAAAGAATTGAATAACATAAATAACATCCCCATTAAAATGACTAAATTTAAAAGCTGCTACTGTGCAAAGAAACCAGATAATTTAAACTAGAATATAATTCCCTGTCAAATCAGAGTGGAACTGAAAGCTTCTTGATGGCTCATGTGATTCCTCTGAAGCCCAACAATTGATATTTGTATTCACATATTTTTGGCTTATTTTCCTTTTATTGAAGCTTATATGTTTAATTCTGACTGCATATGTATGGAAAAAAATAAATAAAAAAACATTAAAACTTTTGTAATCTGGTATATCTGTTTATTGAGTTAAATCCATATTTTAGACTAAACTCTAAACTTTAGGGATCAAAGTTTCCTTTAGCCAATAACGATGAACATCCACATACGGCAGGTTGAAAGTGATTATTTATCACCAACCATGAATTTTATTCTCTTCTGTTTCCCAGATGGAGCAGTTTATCCAGTATCTTAACGAGGCAGCTGTTAATTCCCAGATTTTCCCTCATGTTGTTCATGGCTTCACTGACACAAACCCCGCCATCAGAGAGCAGACCGTTAAGGTATGGAGTTTACAGAATCAAATGTAGAAGCCTTGTCCGCTCTTCTGGACCTCAGTCCTCCATCTTTCTCCATCCTGGTCACCTCAGTCGATGTTGCTGCTGGCTCCCAAACTGAACGAGACCAACTTGAACCAGGAGCTCATGCGTCACTTCGCCCGGCTGCAGGCCAGAGATGAGCAGGGCCCGATCCGATGTAACACCACCGTGTGTTTGGGCAAAATCGCCTCCTACCTCAACGCTGGGGTAAAACAAACACTGTGGTTGTTTTCATTGTATTTTTATTCATGAAAAAAAACACAAAAAAAAAGGTATTAAATGTCCTTTTCTTTGCAGACCCGACAGAGAATTCTGATCTCTGCCTTCTCTCGAGCAACTAAAGACCCGTTTCCTGCTTCGCGTTCTGCTGGTGTTCTGGGCTTTGCAGCAACACACAACTACTACAGTGTTACAGAGATCGCAGCCCGGATCCTGCCCACCCTCTGTGCCGTCACCGTGGATCCTGATAAGGGCGTCAGGGAGCAGGTACTGTTTGGGTTCACTTTGACCTGTCCAAAAGGTTGTTCATGTATCATTTAATGCAATCTGATCAGTAGCATTTAAAATATGTATTAGATATAGATTTACTGATGGCAGTGAAATCAAAGCATAAGAGTTTTGATTTATAATCATCTACTTGAGCTGTTAAAACCATAATTTGTAAGTTTGGAACAGAAACAGAACTTGAACCCAGATTATTGACAGTTGGTAGAGGAACGTTTGCACACATACTGCTATCAGACGCTGCTTCGTCTCAGATCAAGCCAACCTTTCTCTGTTTCTTTCAGGCTTTTAAAGCCATCAAGAGTTTCCTTTCCAAGCTGGAGACAGTCTCTGAAGATCCAAGTAAGCTGGCTGAGATCGGTAAGTAAACACCTGATCTAACCTGCAGAGTCGCAAAAGAAAAACTTATTTAAAAAAAAGTAATGGGACCGACTGTATGTTTCAGAAGTGCAACCTTCATCTAACCTCCATTACTCTACATTTCAAAAGCTGAAAGCTGGATTGTCTGATTAACAAAAGCAAATTCACTAAACTGTTTATTTAGGTTAATATTTAGAGAACATAAAGTTTACATTAAAGTAATTTGCTGCATTTTCACAAATATTTCCGGGTCTGATGTTAAAGTTGAACTTTCAGAGGTTTTTATTCATCTTATTTATATAAAATCACTTCACAGTAAATGTCTCCAAACAGCATCTTTCTTTTAAAACAGGGAAGTCTAATTCCTGCCTGGTTTAATAGGATCCAAATTCAGTTGACTTTTATTCCGGTAAAATTCAGCCATACAGCTTGTTTTAGGTGTGGGAATGTTGTCAGGATCTATTTATATCATATCCAGTCATGTTCAGATCAGTTTAAACAATTCAGGTAAACAACTGTTAGTTTTTGGATGGTAGAGAACATTTCTGATTGCCCAGAGTTTAAACATTTTAAGCTACTTTCTACTAAAAGAATATAAAACTTGGTTTATGTAGTTTTCTCTACATCTTTAGCTTCGAGAACCCTATAATAACAGATTATTTTGAAATGTCTTTGATGTCTAGATGAAAGTGGTGGGTCAGTCTAACAAGCAAAACATCACAAACTTAGTTTGTTTGTTAATGTTTTAGTCTCCATTTTTTGTAATTCATCTTATATTATTTTAAGGGGTGTTATTTTTTCATCTCAGATCTTTGTTTTTATTCCAAGTTATGAAATAATGAGCAACTTGATTTTAAGTATCAAACTTTAAGTTTAAATAACCTGATTGTTAAATAAGAAAGTCCATTAGATTCTTTCAGCGACCCCTCCTTGTGACAAAGCACATGGGGTGGAACCAAGGAGAAACCAGGTGGGGTGGAACCTAGGGGTGTAAATAATAATCGCTTTGTATCGATGCATCGATCCAACAGCTGATCGATCCAATGCATCCACACGTCCCTCCATAAGAGTATCGATTTATGTTTTTTTTTTCCTCCGGTCTATTTTTTTCCATTTGCTCCTGGACGTAATTCTGACTCCCGCGCTGAGGTGGCGCTAAAGCTATTCTGCCCTCCCTACCTCGCTTCCTTTAGCCACTACCCTCTTTCCGCTTGCACACACACACACACTCACATAAACACAGAGGCATTATTATTTTTCAGTGAATGAGGTTTTCATAGGCCTAGGTGGAATAAAACTTTGCTACTTCTGTTATTTGCTGTTGTTTCTCAAATAAAATGCATAACGATATTGCAGCTTTAATTGATTTATTTCAAATTTGAGACATTGTCTAGCCTGTAAGTAAAAAAAAAATAAAAAATTAGCCAATTAATCGAATCGTATCATGGTTTATTCTTGAATATGGAAAATAATCGAATAGTTGGGTCAGGAAATGGATAGTGAATCAAATCACCATGATGGGTGGGATTTACATCTCTGGTGGAACGATGGAGAAACCAGTGTGGAAATAGTGGGGTGGAATCAGGCAGTAGATAATTCTTAGTGTGAGTGAGGAAGTCTAAGGGTTGAAAGGACGGGAAACAGATGCAGAAAGTCAAGGATTGCCGAACAGCACAAAATCTCAACAGCAGCAAACAATGAGCTAATTAAGAAAAAAACACTGGGACAAATGTTTCAAACAGCAAACTAGTTTGGGGAGTGGTAAGGACTTTGGAAATGTTTCTAAACTTAATATCAGAGGAGGGTTACAGTGGCCATGTTTTCCTGCTGCAGATAGTTCACTATGGTTACAGTATATGTGCTGAGCTGGATGATTTGTTGGAACGTATCAATAACAATCGAATTAAAAAGAAAAATGCATCAAAAAAACAGAGGAACAAAAAAGACGAGAAGCGCATCTCTGATTTCTGGGTTCTTCTTCCTGCTCTGCCTCAGAGAAAGATGTGGGGTCCAGCGCTCAGCCAGCAGGCGCTGCCTCTAGTTGGGCTGGCTGGGCCGTGACCGGCGTGTCCTCGCTAACCTCCAAACTCATCCGCAATAATCCTGGTGCCGAGGGGGGGCCAGCATCTGAGGGTGGTGGTCTGACGAACGCCAGCACGCCCTCCACTGATGGAGCATCAGCCTTAAGTAAAGGTACAGCTTTTTATTTCGTTAAGATAAACTAAGAAGGTCCAGATGTTGGGCTGTGATTGGACTGTAACCCCCTGATCCTTATTCTGTTTGAAACGGTGGTAATAATTTCAATCTTTTAGGTGCTGAGGATAAAACCCCACAATCCCCCTCAGCTCAGCTTAGTGCCTCTGACCCTGCCAACCAGTCTCAGACCCATGAAGCTACAGACAATGATGAGGAGCAGATTGGAGAGCGTTGGGACGAAGAGGAGGACTGGGGCAGCCTGGAGGTACACCTATGTATTCTGATGCTACATTCTCATGAACATAGACAGGATTGAGCTGGATTAACCGTTTCTTTCTGTCCAGGAGCCAGGGAAAGCTCAGGCTGATGACTGCTGATGACTGGAACACAGACTGGTCTGGAACTGCATCATCCAAAAAGAAGGCCAGCGATAGAGGAGTAAGGGGTTCTTTATGTGCCATCCTCAATTCAGCTATATTCTCTGCTTATTGAAGCATTACCTGTTTAATGACATCATACCCGTCAGCTCAAATAGTGCAGGGTATTGTTGAATGAATCTGAGCTTTAGCTAAAATCTTTCTTTCACCATATAGGCTGGAAGATCCTCTGCCTCTATGGCGGTTAAAAAGCAGAGCTCTGATTGGAGCAGTTCAGGCTGGGATGCTGACGACAGCTGGTCCAACGATAAGGAAGGCCAAGGGCAGAGCTCGGCAGGCGAGGAAGGCTGGGGCAACGACTGGGGGGAGGAGGAGACGGATGTGAGGCCTGCCAGTAAAAACCTGCCTCTGCCTGAAGGAGTCCGATTAGCCAGCGAGTACAACTGGGAAGGGGGCACCGGGAAGGGCGCCACTCAAAACGACTTGTTCGCCAGCGTGTCGCAAAGAAGCACGTCTGCCACCACGGTGAGATCCCAACGAGGAACAAACCAGGAGATACAGATACAAACCCACGTCTGATGTTTATATACGTTTTTTTCATTGTGGATCATTGGGTCACATCGCTCTGCGATCTGCAGAGCTTCGGTAGCACTAGAATTTATGGCAGACATCTAAGTTTTGAATCAGTACTGGGATATAAAAATCTTTATTTATTATTCAAAAATGTTAAAGGGATTTAACTTGTATTTGGAGGATTTCTCTCCAACATCTTCATCAGGGACAGAGGAAACGGGGGGGAGGAGAGGAGGCTATTAGCCCTGAGCCGGACCAGTTTTAGCCCCTGACTCCGACTTTCTGAACTACAGACTATAAATCTGGCTTATGTCATGTGACTGAATCAACTAATGTCAAATCAATACTAGGCTGGAGAGATTATTTACACTTGTTTTTTTATATGTTTTTTTACTGTAATACATTTAATATTTTAATGTACTTTTATAATGAAGAAAATCTGTAAATTTATTGTCAGTCCCACATGGTGTGTTGGAGGACCTAGTTAGTGTAGAGCAGCTTCCCAGGGTAGAGCTGCAGAAATCATTTATCCACCATTCCTCACTAAGCTAATGGCACAAAATCAGATGCATTGACTTCTTTTAACCTGATGAGGGCGCCAAAGAGATTGTTTTAGTGGTGTATGTACGTTCCAAATAATGTCTGGTATGTGTAGAGAGCCATAACAGACATCTATTTATAGTTTACCATCAAAAATAAAGCTTAATTTATTGAAACGGTTTCATTTTAACCTTGCTTATAAAACAAAAAAGAATGTTTGGAAAGCTCCTACTTCATGGGCTGAAATCTAAATTGATGTTGCTCATCACTCTTATTGGCTTAAATACCATCTTTAATACAGCATGTCTGTTAGCAGCAGACAGTGTAAATAATCAGCTGGTAAAAAAACCTGATATATGCTGCAACTAAGTGCTTTTAAACAGCTTATATGTTTAGGTAAATCTATGTGTCTAACCATTAGTACCTGTTATGATTTACAGGAATTATAATACTAATATCTGATGGGGAAAATTTATGCTGTTTTATATTTTAAAAAATCCCATCAAGTTTTACGGTTTAATTTAAATGTAATTCTTTAATCCTGTTTGTTATTTTTTCTCAATGCAATTTTAGGAGACTCAAACTGAAGTCTGGTTTTTATTTGAACATTTGAAATAATTGTAATTGCATCATAATACATTTTTACAAAAAGATTATAATAAAGATTTGAAATGTTTCTGTAGATGTGATTAAAGTAAACTTTCAATTTAAATAATGAACTTGTTCACCTAAACTGGAATCATAAAATAATCCAAACGCAGTGAACCTGATTCACTGTTACCTGTTTGAATATAAATTTAAACAAAAGGAAAGATCAGTTTGTTCATCTGTATTTTTTTACTGCGGTCAGATAGTGTTTATTTTAAAACGATTTAGGCCACAATGATTGTTAAAAACCGAATCAAATAAATTTGCCTTTTAACTTTTTCTTTTTTTTTGCCAGCAATCATCTAAACACTTAAATAATTCAAATATGGTCCAAGCACAGTGCTGGGACGCTGTTTATGATAGAAATGCGGCCTTCTCACTAATGTTGTTATGTCTGTTTTGAACAGGCTGGAGAAGGTTGGAGCTCAGAGACGATAGGAGACTGGGGGACCGAGAGCTGGGAGTCTGTGGAAGGAGGCCAAAGTGAGTCCTTCAGCTGAGATCCCTTATCATGTCCTTGATGCAGGACATATTTAAGTGCTAACCTTGCGCTACTAAGCTTTAGAAATCAAAGTTTCAGTTCTCACTAAAATGAAGGCGTCACATATTAAGGGGAATTACTCAACATTTTAAGATATCAGGAAGAACTGGCAGCTTTTTTATGCTTAACTTGGTATTATGGCACAGAAGTTATTATAGTTTTAGTTCCATTTAACTGAAGGTGACAAAAACAGCTTGTGAAAGAAGGCCAGTCCTGAACCTGAAATATTGTCATGTTTTTGTCAGATAGCAACCACAAAAATCAAAATGATTGTACTTGGACTTTGTGTATTTAGACCAGATTGTTATAACTGTAAAGAAAAAAAAAAATAATATATATTATATATATATATATATATATAAACGATGCAGTTTATACAATAGGTACATCTGTATTTGTTATATAAACTTTGTTCTCCTTCAGTCATTAAGTATAAATGATTGTTTTTAACTCAGATCTCAGCAAGTCAGAGCTATCGAAGAAGAAACGAGAGGAGAGGAGAAAAGAGCTGGAGGCCAAACGGGCCGAACGTAAAGCTGCTAAAGGGCCTCTTAAACTTGGAGCACGAAAGCTGGACTGAATCGGGTCCAACAGGGAGGCTGCGACATGAACCAGAGACCAGAGTGGAAGGAGTTTCCAGTAGAAAACAAGACAGGAAACTGAACAGCTCTTTGAACAAGGAAGGATACTGAGAAGAAGGTGGTTGTTGGAATCCAGCTTTTGGACTTTCTGCCTTTTCTCTTTTAAGGACTGATAGAAATTAAGGTAAAGACAGAAAAGTCACAGAAAATCCAAAGAGACTTAAGCGGGCTGCAATAGACTTTATTTAACAAAATGTTCGTCGATCATAAAGTTACCGTTGTACAGTAAATGTATATACCATGTGCATCATGTCTTACCTTTTTTTTTTTTAAGATGAATATATGTAACAGAACGTTCTGTATTGGTGAGATGGATGTTTTTCAGTACGTTCTGTATTCACACACACACACTGACTGTTTTTAGTTTGATCTCGATCCAGATTTTAGACTCAAAGCAGCCGCCCGGCGCATGCACCTGTGTGGCCTATTAACAATCTCCATGACAACAAATTACATACACGTCTTCATGTTGCACATATAGCACTGTATTAACTCTGTGAGGGGCTGTTTGTTCCGTCATGTTTGAAGGGAAAATTAAACATCTTAAGCGAAGAGAATAATAGAAATATGTTGATGACAGAAACGATGGTCCGTTTACAGCAATGTATTCTGGGATTTTTTCGGGGGTCGGTTGTATTAGCACAGCAGGTTAACTGCTGATGCAAAAGAAAAATTCCAGTGCAACTTTCAGTGCTCATACTGGTATGAGTCAATTCTATGTTTTTACTTTCTGGTTTGTGCCTTTCTAGTAAGCTACAGATCTATCCTTACAGTGAACCCCTCAAAACCTGCATTTCCCCATTAAAAACGACAGACCTGAAACTTCTGAAAGCATCGCACTGTTTCAACCTGAAGGTTTCTTTGTCCCTTTTATTTTCTGTGTCTATATGATGTGACATGATTTCGGCAGGAAAACGGTGACGGCTGCTGGAGGGGCTGAGGCTCTGGATGTGGACGTTCAGGTGATGAGATGCTAGAAGCTGTGTGCTCATGGTCTGAAGAGGGTCACCGGTCCAATCATGGTGCATGTGTACTGTTCCTTATTAAAAACAGTTATTACAGTGTTTCTGCGCGTGATTAAAAATTATTAAGTCATTAAATTACTATTTTTTTTTAAATTAAGGCCTTAATTGGCATTAAAATTCATTAAAGGGATAGTTCGGTATTTTTGACATGAATCTTGTATGGCATCCACATCACCAGTGGCATGCAATCACACTGACTTACCCCTGGCAGCATCCTGTGAGCAGAGTTATCGCCCCAGTTTTGGTCAAGCCGAAAGTAGTCCGACAGGTTTTTAGGAACAGCGAAATAAAACGTTTCTCTTCCCAAAACATTATGTGTTCAAAAGAGTGGATATTTTTGCATCCCAAAAACATTGTAGTGGAAAAGTCACACGCCGTTATCACTTGGTCCTATTTTCTCTCTGTTAATCAGTATCAGTGTGCGCCGTCATTCTGACAGCGAGAACCTGACAACTACCACCATGTCTCCCTCGCCCAGCTGGCGGAGCGGAGACATGGCTGTTGTTATGGCTAAGTCAGTGTGATTGCATGCCACTGGTGATGGGGATGCCATACAGATTCATGTCAAAAATACCACCACTATCCCTTTAAATGTTATTATCATGGCATTTAAAATGCTTAAAAAAAAGAATTTGTCAAATATATCAATTTTAACTGGTTCCGCGTGTTTGCGTGGAACTGCTCCTGGTTAATCCTAAAGCCATATGTTCGGAACAGAAGCTCGAGACACAGAAAAAGCTAGAGAATGGGAAAAAAGCAAATTTTAACATAAGTGGCTGGAAAACGAGAAATTGGGGACATGGCTGCAGCCTGTCGATGGTAAAGATTACGAAGGCTTTTGGACATGTTTATTTATATATATGTATATATATAAATATATGGCCTTAATATTATTTCTAAGAGCATTAAAAAGCATTAGAGTTCCTCCTTCATGTATTAAATTAAACTTATGTGCAATTTATTTTAACCCCCTTTTTAGAGAGAGAGCTAATTTTGTTTTATCTTTTATTTTTTTGCAACATTTGGCTTTGAGCTTAAATTTAACCTCTTTGCTCTGATTAAAATCAATAAAATACTGAAGTCTGTGCTATAGAATTTGTGGACTTATAATAAAAACCACAGAATACCTACATATGTACCACTTTAAGGAGAACTTGTACTGTTGATGTTTTTTTATTTTTTTGGGGGGGTGGGGGATGGTTGTGTAATACTTTATAGCAAAAAAAAAAATCAGATTTAATTAACTGCAGTTCTGCTTTCCACCAGTAGGCGGTGACATGTCCACATGAGGCTTCATAAACTGTGGGTATCGTATGAGGTAAGAAGTGAGGTAAGATCACTGTCAAAATAAACTTGTGCATAAAAGCGTAGTTGTGTGCATTTTAGTCAGAAGTTGTGCATAACAAAAATTTGTAAACTCATAATAATTGAAATCTCATTCAAAACATGCAACATACAGTTTAAATAGTTACAACTTCAACAACTAATAAATACAAATTTCAAGTTTAAATTTGTGCTTTATTCTTTATGAACACAAACAGCAGCGGCTGTTTGAGAATACAGATTTTTTCTTTGAGAATACGAATTCACAACAGTGGTCTGACGTCGCGGTTTCCAAGGCTGGTTAATGGAGCACAGAGCAGGAAGATAGGAGCCGCGCATGCGTACTATGTGTTCTTTCAACTTAGTAGCGGCAAGATGATGGACCAAAAGCTACGGAGCAAAGCCAGGTAATCTTT